>CANXYC010906763.1:0-48293 GCA_948193065.1 Aleurites moluccanus | reverse complement strand
TTGTCTTGCTTAAGCTATTTTAAGCTTATTTGTGTATGCATGCCATATAGTTTATTTTAATGGGTTCTTCGTGGTATTGGTAGCAATAGCATCACCCGTACCCTAGGACCGTCATGGCTCCTAAGTTGGGCTGTGACATTTTCAAATAGTGATGTGGGCTTTTTTCTATGGATTTAGTCTAATGGGATGATTTGAACCTACAAGATGAACAATCTAATATCAACGGACTCAGTTTTAGACTTGATAAAACCATTACAATACCTAAATCAATTGATTTATGGATGAAGAAAACACAAAGAAAGAGAATGATTGTTTCTCTACTTTGAGAAAGGAAGAGAGAGAGTATTTTTAGTGAGAGAATATGCTAAAAGATATAGATTGAATTTACCTTTTGGTAGTTAAAAATATTAGTTATATATGTCTAATCTCAAGCCATTCAATAGGGTTGGTGGACGCTTACTAGTATCATGAAGATGTTGAGATTATGTAACTATAGATGGGTCAGACAATCACTTTTATCATGTTGAGTTCCTATGCATGATGTGTCGGGAGGCTATTCTGATACGTTTTTATTCGTTGTTGAGCTGGTAAAAAATTAATCAGAGGGACCAAGATGTATAAGTTTAGAGGGCCTGACATGTATTGTCAAGCAAATCCATAATACTAACTTATATACCATTTGTTTATTTGCATCAATAACTATGACTTTCTAATATAAGTAGGAAGGGTTACAAATGGCTCATATTTTCTTCCATAACTCATGAGCACATCATAAGCCAACAATAATTTAGATTGTTCAAGGACTAAAATATTTGAAAGTTATGCAAATATCTTTTCAGGATTTTACATAAGCTTTTGAAATAGTGTTCGTCATATGCTTTATAATTGTTACATGTACATCACTAGAACCAATTTTTTTGCTATGTGATTGTTGAATTTGAGTTGGATTAGATGATGGAGCACTACAATTAGCTTATTCAGCATTAAAAATTCCATCATTAGTAGCTTACTCTCCATTTGCAATCTCGCTTGCTATCTAGTTGCAATCTCGCTTGCAACTTTAACTCTAATTTCAACATCTTTTCCAGTAGCCCATCTTCTCTCTGTTGTCCTTCCATTCCACCTTTTCTTTTTTGTTCCCTTCTTGATCTTTCTTCATTGTACTTTTCTTCCATTTGAATAGCCTTATCGACAATCTTCATCAAAGAGGTAAATTTAGTAGATAACAATGTATTATGCATAGAGGCATGTAATCTACGCTTGAATCTATTGATCAGGTATGCTTCTATTAGTACTATTCGTCTTGCATACTTATTTAACCTGATAAACTCATTAGCATATTCCTATACACTAAAATTTTCTTACTCCAATTGTTCAAATTGGATTATACCTCTTTCACTTACACCTTCAGTCATATATTTATCTATCAATGCCATTCTAAATTGTGTCCAGGTCAATGGTGCATTACTATACAATTATTCCTCCATATGCCTAGCAAACCAGTTATAGACATTCCCTTCAATAACAATCCAATCAACTCTACTGCCCTAACATCTGAATATGGTAGCCTTCTTGTAATACCTAGAAAATACTATCATGATAGAACAATATTATTATCAGTTATTAGTTTGAAATCATCGAAATAACTAAAGATAATTTTTGAGACACAGTTAGAATGCATATGTGATACTTTTCTGAAAAACGTCAATGTTAATTACACTGCCCGGGAAATAGCAGATCGGTCGACTGAAGAATTTTTTAGTCAGACCAGGGGGTAAAGAATCACATAAATATATGTGTAATTATGGTGAAAAGAAAAAGCTGAAAAATATTTAGGACCACTTAAAAAATAAGTGATGGCAAAATCGTAAATAAGGTGAACTTTAAGGGTATAGTAGAAAATCGACTGTCTGAGTTTCAAAATGGCTCTAAAACTATTTTTATAATAAACTATAAATAAAAATAAGCTATTTGAATTCCCACTTTAAAATCAAATTCTCAACAGAATTGTTAGAATAAATTACAAAAGGAAATGTGATAAAAGTATGATTATTGAAAAGTTTAAGGACCTATTTGTAATTTGCTAATTTTGACTTACTATATAAGCATGCCTTAGAGATATTTTGACCATTTTCTTCTTCTTCTTCATGCATTGGCCGAAAGTTTCTCTTCCATTTCTCCACCAAATTTCATGCAAATTTCTTAAGAGAAATCAAAAGAAACTTGAATCAAACATTTGATTCATTGATTTTCATCATTGGTTTGCTTGGAAAATCAAGAAATTTCAAGATACAACACCAAGTGAATTTCGGCCCATTCTTCAAATCAAGGTAGTGATGTGATTTCTTTGGTTTAATGCTTCATTTGTATGTTTTAGATGTTAATTAGAATGAGTTTAGTATTTAATTGCATCAATTGATACATTTGATAGGTTTTCTATAAATAGAAAACCCTAAATTGAAGTTGTAAGAATTGAATTTTTGGATTAGTGTTAGTTAATATTAAATGAGATTAGATTATGTTAATTGATGTCTAATAGATGGATTATATGTGATTAAATTTATGTAGAGATCAAAGGATTGGAAATTTGCCATTTTTGCCTACTTTGAAGACTTTGGTGGCAAAGTGTGTAATTCTAGTGATTTAAAGTGCTAGGTGAGTTTAATATGCATCATTTTTTATGCCTAAAGTGTTAAATTGAAGTTTGAAAACTTGCTCCAAAATGCCATGTTTGGCTGAATGCCACTAAGGCATTTTTGCCTATGTTTTCCTTTGGTTTTCCATGCCTATTTGATCATTTGTATATTGTTTATTGTTGGAAACCAAATACTTATTGAATAACCTACATTGTGTACTTGTTGATTGATATTGGGACAATTTCAATGTTGCACCAAAACCTTGTCAAAATATCTATTGAATATTGCCCACCAAATGTTCGATGAAATGCCTAGTTCAAATTCATAGGCCTATCATTGATTTCATCCGTAGGCCTACAAATTGAATGTCATTGTCGCCAATGACATTGTGTCACGACCCAGTTTCCGGACTGCTACAGTCCTAGGGTATGGGAGATGCCAATGGCGACTGACACCTGTACAACTCAATATCACATGCACAATCTATAAACCACAATATATTAACCATTTTAATTAGTTATCATTCAATTTGTTATTCTGTCAATCATTCTGTTAATCATCACAATATTATCATATAACTCAAAATATCATCATCAGTATATACATATGTTTATCTTCTAGCTAACCCATACATACCCCATGAAGCAGCTAGATAATGAACACCCAAAATAATAATAATACACAGTATCATAAAATATACATCAGATAAACGTCTGTAGATATCTCGGGATGATAAAAGACATGAATCTGTAATTTACTTCTCTCCTGAAATGGGTAAATAAATAAAGAATGAAAATAGATGATACTCAGTGAATCTACATGCATCATCAATGAAATACAGTATGAAACGATGGTATACACATGGTAAGAAATAATAGTACAGTATCAATCATGTGAGTTACAGAATCAGTATCAGATATCAATAGGAATAACAATGGTCATATCAAGTCAGAGAATCATATGGTAAGACAGACAGAGGGGTATGGAACACGTAGACTATGTGTAATCACACAGTCGATCATATATCACATAGGCATAAGACTGATCAGGTCCTATGGCCGGGACTAATAACCCTTCCCAGCTAGGGCATCAATATCAATGTGCACATTGTCGATAGTATGTACCCACTACCCTGTCAGTGAGGCGGCTCTGTCAAACCACATTTAGGTCAATAGAAATGGATAATATGTCAATAGACACCATTATATAATAATGGTATCATCACTGTCAATATAATCAATATCTTTCAATTCAATTGGTATTTGAATAAAAGGCATAGCAATAAACAATATTCAAGCAAGGATAAAGGTTATGGAAATCAATAAAGGTATGGAACAAAAGTTGGTTCGGTGACAAAAATTGGTAGGCCAATTGACATGCCAACATCGCTGGCGACAATGGCATTCAAATGGTAGGTCTATGGAATACAAACCAATAGGCCAATGGCAAATGAATTAGGCATTTCATCAAACACTTGGTGGGCATACAATGGCAAGCCAATAGATTAGGTTAGGTTACAAACTTGACTTGCCCAATTCAATCAACACAAAGATACATTGGCAAACAAAGTATAGACATCAAGAAACACAATTAATCAACATCAAAATGAGATCAAATAGCAAGGGAAAATCAAGCAAAAACCAAGCAATTTCAAAGGAATAAATAATGTACATAGGTTCAGCCAACAATGAGGTTTTAAAGCAAGGTTCCAATCATCAATTCAATGATATAGGCATGTAATTTGATGCAATGTAAACTCACTTAAGCCTCCAAATCACCTTTCCGTAAGCCAATTCCACCAAAATCTCCAATTGGCCTATACAGAACATTTTAATCCCAAATTCAATTTTACATCAAATAAACCATCAATTAGTTACCTAATCATATCCAATTGACTAATTATAACATCAATTAACATAAACAAACTCTAAATCATCAACTCATTTCTTACAACTTCAATTTAACCAAATCAAAGTAGGGATTCCTACAAATTTTCATCAATTGATACAATTAACCACCATACACATTCAATTCAACCTAAATAACATCTAAATAATCAATAAAACTCAACAAATAAACTCCTTACCTAAATTGAGCAAGATGGCCGAAACCTCCTTCCAAGTTTTTCTTGAAATTCTTCAACTCTCCAAGCTAATGGAAGAAAATGATGAAACTATAATCAAACTCAACTTTGGTATGAATTTCTCTTAAGAAATTTGATGGATAAAGAAGAAGAAATGAAGAACGGAGAGAAAGAAAGGTTTCGACAATGGAGTGAAGAAAAGAAAGAAAATGATCAAATTTTTCTAAGTATAAGCTTTATACAAAAATCAATTGGAATTTTATAACTTAATTCTCAAACTTCCATCCATCACATTTTAGTCCAAAATTTTTTGTAATTTATTCTGTCAATTATGTCTAAAATTAAATTTCAAAGTAGGCCAAAATTTTTTGTAATTTATTCTGTCAATTATGTCTAAAATTAAATTTCAAAGTAGGGAATCAATAGACTTATTTTAATTTATACTTATTTATAAAAATAGTTCTGGAATCATTCTGTAACCCCGACCGATCAATTTTCACTATTCACCTTAAACTTTTATTTATTTACGATTTTGCCATTGGTTACTTTTTCAGTATTCCTAAATGATTTTCATTTCTTTCTTTTTATCAAAATTACACATAAAATTATAGTGATCTTTTACCCCCCAGATCAACTTTAAAAATTTTTCTATCGACCGGACTGCTAATTTCTCGGTAGTGTTCCCGACACCGCCACTTTCTAGAAAAGTATCAAGTTTGCTTTCTAACTGTGTCTCTAAAATTATTTTTCATCATTTCAAGACTAATGAACCACATTTTGAAAATTTATTCATGCATGAGAGTTAAGAATTTATAGGTTATTACAATTCCTCTTTCAGTTTATTGTATATATATTGCCAAAACATATTGTTGGTCAGATCAAATTGACGAAACTTCTTTTGTTTGGTTTGGCCAAATTTGACCACCTTTTAATCCAAGGATCAATGTGCTTAATTGCTTATAATTACAAGGATGTAGACTATATTTTAAATGTTTGCGATTATTAAAGAAACTTATTGTGAAATTTTTGTGTTGATTCATAAAATGAGCGAGCATGCATTGCTTTCTCTTTTGAAAATGCATCACAATAATGCTTAATGATGAGACATTTTATTAGCATTAAATTATTTTCATCTTCAATGGCAATGGTTCAGTGATTTTCTGTATTTTGTTGTGTTTTGTATTGTGCAATCTTTTTCATCCGTAACCTAAAATAGAAATTGTTTGAAACATTATGCAGTGCGGAATATTCAGTTTCTATTATTGATGTAAGTTCATAGATTTCAATTTCAAAAATCTGCGAAAATGGCTTTATCAAATAAATGATGGATGGTGGCATAAAAGAAAAAAGAAGTGTATCAACATCACCCTCTCTTGAGGTGTAATTTTTATCTTTTTTATTTCATATTTTAAATTATGTAATATATTTTTATTTTCTTAGATATAATCTTTTTAACTATATTTATAATAATTTTATGCAATGTAAAAACATTAATATATATTTATAATAGGATCAATGTGATTTTTTATATTAATTTTTATCCCGCTGCATCGCGCGGTGAAAGAATATAGTATATATATATAGCTTAGCTCTAGCTTCAAGAGATCTCAAAAGGGAGGAAAATGGACTAGATTACAATTTAAATCACTTACAGATTGAGATATAGATTATGGATAACAATTAAGACATTGTTAAAAATTGACTTCCAATCACACATGGAAAGTAGGAAACCTTAACCAACATTGATATGCCAAACCAAGATTAGAAACCATATTTTTCAGTTGATCATTATATTTCCTAAAAAGAAAAAGATTTAATTTTTATCTATAAATAATGATAAATCAATCAAACTCAGAAAATGTTACAATTCAGACGAAATCAATAATTTCAGGATAAAATTCTCTTAATACTTATTTTATCTATTTACAAAATTCAAATTCAAAACCTTTCTTCTTACTTGAATTAACAAACATTAATAAATTTAATGGACTCTTTAATTCAATAGGAACTAATAAATAATATATATAGAAAGTTATAAAAATTTTCTAAAAAAAACTTAAAATAAATAATAAAATTGACTTTTTAAATGTAAAAAATCAAATTCGCTGTTTACTTTAAATTTAAATAATGCAAAATCCATTAAACACTTATTTTATTATAATGACACTTTATTAGAGAGAGTTTGGAATATATAAATAACATTTTGGAGATATTTTTAGACAATAATATTTTGGTATAATGATATTAAGAGTTTTCAAATTTGAATTATATTTATAATATTTAAAATTTGATTCCTCCAAGATAAAATAAATATAATTGTGTGAAAATAAATAATCTAAATTAAATTAATTGACATCTTTAATAATAGATTTTTTTGGAGCATTGAATAAAGAAATAATTATCTAAGTTATAATATACATATTATATTGTGCCATAAAATTAAAAATAATATACAATTAATTTTTTTTTGAAAAGATAATGTAAAAATAAATTAATAAAATATATATTTTGACCAATCTCCTTATATAATAATCATTATAGTAAAATGCTAAGACTCATTTTTTAATGATTATTATTTTAATTATTAATTATTATTTCTCAATTATAAAAAGAAATATATATATATATATATATATATATATATATATATATATATATATATATATAATTAAAACTTATTTATTTTTATTATTTAGAAATTTTAAATAAAAATTAAAATAAGATAAATTCATAAAAAATAATTTTCATTTATTTTATCTGATTATTTTATAATAGATGAATTTGGTATTGACATTTCTGAAATCATTAAATTAGAATTAATAATAAATAAACAAATTATTCCCAAGGGTTGACATCCCTCCACTTTAGTGGGATCCACCGTCAGTCATGCATCCTCATCCTTTTTCTCCTGACGTGGAAATTCATGATTGGTCATAGTTGTAGGACCCAGATACACCCACAGCTTATCTCGTGTCGTAGACGCTCCTCTTTAATGCTCCACAGAATCTGATCCCACTCTCCTTTAATTGAGATATAAACACAACTAAGTCTGCCCTCACAGATATTTACTTGTTTTGATCTCTTAGGAATCTCAAAACTGCAAACTGCCATTGCCAAAGTTTCAACTTTAAGGTTTACTTCTTCGATCTCAATCACTTGCCTATGTTTTTGTTTCTTCCAATATTATATAGTAATAGTCCCTTTTTTTTTTTTTTATGTTACTTGTGTTTGCATGTGTATCAATTGGTTGGTGTTTTGGGGTTTCACAAAACATGGGCTTTCTGAATTCCCAGGTTTGTTTTATTGGTGGAATCCTTTGTTTTCAATTTGCCCACTATATGGATTCAATTGATTATGGTTTGTAAATGGGTTCTTTTGGTTTTGATTAAAGACTGATAATTTGCAATGAAAATATCTTAACTTTAGTTGGCGTTTTAGGATTGAGTGGTTATTGGATAGCGTTGAATTGGGATTTGGTCAGTGGGTAATATAAGATTGGCATTGTGTGTGATGATGACTATTACTATGGTTTTTCACCTTTTCTGCTGAATCATAGATGTTTCAAATGTGTGCAGTTGGCATGTAGTCCTCAACATAATTTATAAGATATAGGAGAAATCCTTTAATAGGAAAGGAGTGTGATTCAGACACTCGTGAATGTGTGCCCGGAAAAGGTCGTGGTCTATTCTTCAAGAATGATTGGAAAGTTCAGTTTTGTTTATGAAGGGCCTTTTCCTTTCCTCGCCATAATTAGATTCAATTTTGCATCTTCTTTGGTACTTTATGCTTCTTGCGTGATTAATATTGCGCATATTGAAATACAATGTACTTTGAGAGTGGATCAATAGCATAAGCTTTTGAACTTGTAATTTTTTGTGATAGTTTATTTTATTCTTTATCTTGCCAGACTAGCACTCTCGACTTTCTTGAGCAGCCCCCCCTATATGATAGGGTCCTAGACAGACTTGTGCACTTCCTATTAAAAGACAGACTTTAATTTCTGTACTAATTTTAGCTCGAAGGATGGTATTATTGTAGATAACCTTTCTTAGAATGGAAATCTATTTGAAAGGTCAAGACGTCGTAAAATGTGTCACTTGGAAGTCCTGGTTGGTTTTAGTTTCTGGGCCATAAATATTGTCAACATGAAGAAGGATGATGTGGTAGTGGACAACAAATTGAGAAAAATCCAATTACAATTTCTTTAGTAGGAAAAAGTAAATGCTGGATGATGTATTGATTGAAATTAATTATAAGTTCTGTCTTTCCAGTTCTTGCTACTGTACCAATTGGATAATTAGAAATGAAATCTACTATTTTCTATATGTCCCAGAGAGATACTCATCCTTGAAAGCACAGTGAATAGTTTAATTTGTGGGTGACCATCTTTAAATTCATGGTGAAAAACCTTATTTTGTTATGCCATTTCTAATGAATGCACTAGTGTCAAGCCCTTAGATAATCTCTGCTTCCAAAGTCAGGATTTCTAGAGGTCCATTCATTCCCTTGGCATGATTGTATGAGAAAATCAAACCAAGTGTGATTCATTCCTGGGCTAACTGGTACTCTTATGGTTTGATCTTGAAATGTGACACGCCTGATGAGTTTAGTAGTTTAGAAATCTTTATTAGGAGGGAATTTCTGCTTTTGCACCATAGTTTCGTGCTTTTAACAAGATAGAATCCACTCTTGAATTGGTGGACAATGTGCCTGAAAATTGAAATAGGATAAAATAAAGCAGTGGAAATTCTTGGGCATTAGCCCAAAGGGTAAAGAAAGGGGAGGAATTGGAAACAGATTTTAACTCTTACCATTCTAAGGATAAAAACACAGTGAAAGAGAAGGAAACAGAATGACAGAAGGCATTGATTGTCATTATCATTATTGGTGATAAATCTAGGATTTGGCATCTGATGTGCAGAAACGGGAAAATATGACAAAGAGCAATGGCAAATAAGGTAACACGGTTGTATCATATTTTTGGGGAGGTTGTAGCATGATTTAATGTGTGTATGTGTATAACAAGATTCGTAACTGGTTATATATGGATATATAAGATGGTTTTCCCAATAAAGTATTTTTTAACCTAGAAATGTTCAATTTGTTGAAATTGTTCAGTAATCCTGGGTTTGAATTGAAGTTCAGAAGAAGGTTGTCAGTTCAAAGATGAGTGATGCTCCTTGTAGGTGAATGGAACTGGGATTGGATTATGGGAAGTGGATGTGAATATATGGCAGGATTCATGGTACTTGTTATCAAAATGTTGTCTGTTGCCTGGAACAATGGAACTCGGATACAAAAGGTGGATTTGTGATTTAACTTGGGGTGGATAGATGAAACCATGATTCATTACAGAAGTAATGTTGGAGGTTGAGGATCATTTCGTTGATAGGTTTGATTAGCTGGTGAAGTACACTGCATTCACATATAGATGGAGGTCAGTATCAGGTCTTTATTTCTGGAAGCTGAATACTAGTGGGACAAAATTCTAGTTCTTTAGAGGTCGCTGGGAAGTTTTTGCCTCAGTGCAAGTATGGACTAAATCCTCTTGTTGTCCCCAAACTGTTGTGTTTTTACTAGTGTTGCATCAGATTTATTATCACCTCTAGTATTTGACTGTTTACATAGCTGCAGTATCAAATGATGTTGAAATAGCCTATTATTGAGCTCCATTATCTGAAACATAATTTATATTTGTTTTATGAAAATTGAAAGTCCGTCTGTGAGATACAATAACAATGAACTCTATCTAGTTCTGTATTTCAATATAACTCTATTTTTGCAGTCAGGCACCTTGATGTATGCACAAAGACAATGTATGTGACTTTTCCTCCTTATGGTGAATTATCCCATGGACTTGCAGCAATTTAATGTCAAGGGTTAATTTTCTTTTTTTATTTTCTTTATTTTTTTTGGTTTACAAATGAGGGAGGGGACTTCAACTCGAAATCTTGCCTGAGTTGAGATATGCGTCTAAAACCAAGCTAAATCTTCGGGTGCTTAAGAGTTAATCTTTGAAGACTATTCATTCTTAGACTCCAGCGTGTTTAGCATGCGACCTTGGTCTCCCATAATCTGGCGTTTCTGTTATGAGTGTGGAAGGGACTATTTTCATAATTGAGAAGGTGGCCACATTATACATGCACATGCAAGTATATGGGACCAAGTTGGTAGATAAACACAACACCTTTTTCTGTCAAACTATTCCTAGAAATAGTGTATGGTCACTAGAAAATAGTGTAGTAGTTGAACTTGTATTTAATAGTGAGCCCCACCTATGTGCTATTTTCAAACATTCTTGCATCCATCACATCTCCTATCACTCTTAAACTTTCTTCTCTCTCTTGCATTGGTAAAGAGTCTATGAACGGGACCCATAGTAACAGAGACAAATTTGAGACTCTGAGAAACTGGCTCCATTTGTTGCTAATGATGGAGAACTGGATATGGGTTTTGATTTAATGGCACAATGAATTAAGACTGTGGAGGGTTTGGCCAATATGAGGCCACAATTGGACTACACTGTAAGGAAGAAAGAGTAGCAATACTGCAAAATGCCTGTTCTTGATGCTTCTAAATTACAAAGGTAAAAAACCTAACGAACAAGTTCTTGGTCTGAATTTGCTGCGGGAACTGCTAATCAAAACCCAGAAAATCCAAGTGGTGGTTCTAAGGCTGAGTTATCAATGAGAACTGATCAGAATCCCAATATGCTAATTGCACATTCATAAGTTCTTTTTAAGCAAGATGACAAGATTTAATTATCAAATATTAATATTTTCTTTTTGTTTGCAGCAAGGCAGCATAGTCGATCTGAAAATAGCTGAGGATCAATATGAACCTGGCATGTCTTGTATGCCACAGCGTAGAAAGTCCATCACACTCCTTTAGAAGCTACTCTGTATCAAGTTCAGACAATGAAGGAAGATGTTCTGCCATTGCAACCTGCTTAACCCGGAAGTTATCTCTTCCTCCTCCAAGAGCGAATTCTTCATTTGCATCAACATCCAAAGTGACCCCTCATCCAACTAATCCCAGTCATGATGAAATGGCAGGAACCCCACGACTAGTCCGTAGCCGTGCTGTGAGACGGGATCTTGTTAGAGATTGGAATTTTGATGGGTAGGAATGGAGCGTTAGTTCCATGAGAAGAGTTGAGGCTTCTCTACTAGTTTGATAGCGTTAGAGCATAAATTTGTATCTTTTCTTGATCATTTCTATAATGGTTGTAACTGAACTCAGTTTTCCACTTGAAGAATTGGAGCATTTGTGACCATTGTAGGAATTTCAATGTGAAATGTTCATATTTCTACTATTCTCGCATGCCATTGCTAATCGTATTCACTGGCGAAGAATACATTGTAGCTTGATTTTTAGTAGATTCCATTTTTGTTGTGACATTTGCATGGCTTGCAGCAGAACTCTGTCCCATATTGGCTTCCATCTGGAAGATTATTTAGTGGTATGATCTCCATGGCTTGTTTTGTAGAGAAACCTTAACAACTTGCGGCTATTCATTTCAATTTAACATACATACCACTTTGTGCATTCTATCTCAACGACCATTTTTTACCTCTCAAGTCAGATTTAAGTGTTCTTTGGGTTAAATTACAGGTGAATGCAGCAAAGGCTGCCATACTGGTTTAACTACATAAATTTATGTTAGTGGCAACCTTGTCCAAGAGAGAAGATGTTCATGAAGAACCCAATCTTCTGAGACTCAAAATTGAGTTCACTAATACAAGATGATAGTAGAGCACCAGTCTTCATTTTCAAGAAATTTTAGCTGACTGATCAAATGAACAAATTTTAGTTTACATTAAGTAATCTATATGAAGAATTCTTTTTGTTGGTTTAACGCAGAGCCTTTCTCATATAGAAATCAGAAAACAAGAGGGTAACTGATTTCTAACATTGAGAAGAAAATTTCCTCCCTTCAATTTGCACTAATATTGTTCATCAAGAGAGAGCAGATTTTCTGATGGTGCATAAGAACGCTGCAAATAGATTCATATATTTATTAAAACATGTATATAGATTACATATATGGAAAATCTACTAGGATTTTAGAATTACTCTTGAGGGAAGAACTATATCTACTTTGATCATCATAATATTTGGATCATAACATTACACCTCCATATTTATCAGATCCTTTAATTGCAGGAAGGACATAGGAAGTTAGATCAGGAACAGGAATGAAGCCACTTCCTACTTCCTGAGGAGATGCAGGTAACCCCAAGAAAATCTGTGTGGCTGGAATGTCTGAAACCCATTGCTTCCATGCATCTTCAACATTAGTAACATCACCAGAGGAGTATTGGCAAGGAGGATTATTGTAGAATTGAACCCAAATGTAATAGAAAAGATCAGTGTTCCAGGCATTTCCTACCCAAGCATCAAGAAATGGGCACTGAGGCTGCAGTCAAGTAAACTTTCTTTCCTTGGTTACTGTATGCAGAAAGGTATCTTGCAAGGTCATCCCAATATAGACTGTCCCTCCTTCAATGTCAACATCAAGAACACCAACGCCAAATGGGCGAGATGAAGATGTTCCACCTAAGAAGTTGTTCCAGAGGCAAGTCGCAACTTGCATTGCATCATCAGCATCGGCTAGAGACTAACAACTGGCACCTCCTCCGATTAAAAGTATTACTTTAACACCTTTGGATTGACATGATTGTATATCAGAACTCAAGTTAGTACAACCATTACTATATGGATCACAATGACCTGCAAGGTTTATCATAGGAGTTTGACCATTACCAAAAGTCGATAAAAAAAGTCATGTTCACAAAATTATAGTTAATGGATCTGCATCAAGAATGATTTCTCAAATTTCTTTGTTCTTAATTACACAGAGTCTCGTGTGTATCATTTATCTGCTTTGTAAATTTGACTCTTTGTTCAACTGCTTACAATTTTCTTTTCTTTTTTACTGTTTTTTTTTAAAAAGAAAATTGCTTACAATTTTCTTGCTTACTTATTAACTAGTGTTTTAGCCAATAGCATTAAAAGTGGGATTATATTTAAATAGTAAACACCAACAATCTCACTATAATCTTTGTCCGCTTAAAATAAAAAACTTGAAGTCATTAACAAATTTTATGGCATGATGATGTTGTTAGGAAATTTGTCTAATGAGATGCAACAAAATATATCAAAAATTCCAAACTCACATATCTTGATGTCTCCAACCATATAAACTAAATTACATTTTTATTTTTTATTTTATTTTTATTTTTCATAAATAGCACAACTAAATACAATACAACCTCTATAAATTAATAAATAATGTTGAGATTAGTAAATTTTATTAATTATCAGATGTATTAATTAATTAATAAATTAATAATTTATTAATTTAAAGAGAATATTTATAATTTAATAAATAATATTTAATCAATTAAAAAATATTATATTTTACTAATTTTGTAATTAATTCAATATGAGTTAAATGAATTAAAAAAAATGTAAAAATTAAATATGAATTAATTAAAATAAAAAAATATTATTAATTAGATATGAATTAAATAAATTGAAAAAAAAATATGTGTAAATTGAATATGAATTAAATGAAGAAAATATATGAGTATAAATGTTTAAATTTAAAATAATTTTTATATAAATCACTTTAAAATCTTTTATATTTTATAATTATAATAATTTCTCATTTTAAATATTTTTAAAAATTAATCATAATAAATAAAATGCGTAAAATATTATCTTAAATGCACTAAAAAAGAATTGCAATAATGGATTTCTGACAAATTTCACTTGAAAATTATTCAGAATTAAAATAATAGATTTCTGACAAATTTTACTTGAAAGTTAGTTAAAATATAATATCAAATACATTAAACTAAAATTAGATATGAGAACGCACTCAAAATATTAACAATACTTTATAAGTTTTTATTATAATACGATAATACAATCTCAAAACTTTTAGATACAATAATAAAAATTAGAGATGAGACCTAATTAGATTTAAATTAAAAAATAAATAATAATAGACTCATATTTTAATAAAATATTATAATATATTATATGTATAATATTAATAAATTATTAATGATAAATTATTAATTTATAATATAAATGAAACTATATAACTATGCATGGATTTTTAAAAAAATATTATTTTATTAATTTATAGAAATTATTAATTTAATTCAGTGACCTAAATCGGATAAAAAAAAATATTATATAATAGAGATTATTAATTTATCGAGTATTAATTAATAAATGTTTTATTATAAGAGTCCGTTTGAAGAGTTTGAAATTAAAATTGAAATTTTTAATTTCAATATTTAGTAGTCATCTAAAATTAGAATTAGAATTCTACCTATAATTTTATGAAATTGTAATATTAACTAAAAAAATAATTTCACAATTTTATTATCAACTTATAAAAATTACAATTTTATAATCACTACTACCATCCTCTCTCTCACCGCCACTGTCACTCTTAATACCACAATCGATGACAATGATTCGCTATTGTCTAGCGATGGTTTGCCACTGTACAATGACTCCACCACCGTCCAACGATGATGGTCCGCTATCGTTGGTGGCAATGGTCTATTGCTAGCATTCCACCACCGCCACCTTCATTAGTAAAGGATCGTCGAATCGTTATCATCAGTGACGATGGCTCGCCAAACTGTCACCATCGACAGCAACTGTTCGCCGGACCATTATTACTGACGATTCATCATCATCTCACCACCACAATTGGCGATCCATCACCATTCTCAATTTCACGTTATTTTCATCGTCACTAATTTTTTATTTAATTTTAATTTTTTAATATAAAATAAATATTAAAATTATAATTTCAACACAATTTTAATTTTAAAAAATTAAAATTAAAATTAAAATTAAAATTAAAATTAAAATTATTAATTCAAATTCAAATTTCTAACTTCAATTCCCAAACAAATCCTAATAATAATTTTTTACTGATTGCTTTATAATTATTCAGAAAAAAGGGTAAAATAAAAGCAATGGCAATTGCCTGTTCATCCTCCTGGACACATTTTGTAAGGGGAAAAAAAATTCCCTTTGACTGAGCATCTGAACCTAGCGGAGCAGATCAAAAGATTAAGGCTCAAAACTCAAGAAATGCCTCCAAAGAACTCCGCCGCTACCTCCACCGCCACTAAAGCAACCACCTTTCCTTGCTCTGTTCCTTTTCTCTTTCTCACCTTCATTTTCATTTATCTTCTCTCTCTGTCTCTCTTCTTGTTACTCTCCAACTCAAACCCATCTTTTCTAATTCTTCAAAGTAATCTTCAAGCTCCCCAAAATCCCCTCAAAGTCTACTTAGCAGAGCTCCCTAGATCCCTCAACTATGGCCTCCTTGACCAGTATTGGTCTTCCTCTGTACCCGACTCCCGTATTAGCTCCGACCCGGATCATACCCAGATTGGCACCACAACTCACAGACACAAAACTTCCCAATACCCTCCCTACCCTGAGAATCCATTGATCAAACAGTATAGTGCGGAGTACTGGATCACTGGGGACTTGATGACCCCAGAGAATTTGAAGTCCCAATCTTTTGCCAAAAGGGTATTTGATGTTAATCAAGCTGATGTTATTTTTATACCATTTTTTGCTACATTGAGTGCGGAGATGGAGCTTGGAAGAGGAAAGGGCACGTTTAGAAGAAAGGAAGGAAATAAGGATTACAAAAGACAAAAGGAAGTGATTGAATTTGTGAAGAATTCTGAGGCTTGGAAGCGTTCTGGTGGAAAAGATCATGTTTTTGTTCTCACAGGTATTGCTTTTAATCGATTTCTCAAAATGGGTTTCCCATTTTTTATTTTTTTCTTTGATTTGATTTTCAGCGGTTGATTTTTTTTAGTGGTTCTATTTGTTTCAATTGGATATCTGCTGCTTAGAGAGTTTGAAGTGATTGTTTCTGCTGGTTTTAGATGATCTAATATGTTTTTGTGTTAGGTTGCAAGTAATTATAGATCTTGAACAGTTGTGGTAGTTATGGGTGTCCTGTCAATTTATTGAAACTAAGTTTGCCTGTTTGGTGGATATGCTTGTTGTTCTTCATTTAGTCCAAATTTGTGTTTGGTTTGTGCATGATATCATATTGCATTTTATAGTGAGCTTCAGTGAATTTTTTTCGTGTGAGCTACTAATACTTATACTAAATGATATTTTAATTAGGATTTTGCTGTTGTATAATTCTTTTTTTGGCTTTTCTATTCTTTGGACTTGGTTGGGTTGTTTATAAACCATAACTAGTTTATTTGGGATTTGGCAAAATAGAGCTTCTGTTCCATTTGCATCTGTAAAAAAATTGGAAAATAAATTTTTGTCTGTTTTGCTCTACGAAATTCTCCATATTTTGGTTGGTGACTTTCACCATTCATGACAGTTTTTCCATGAATGGTGTACGCCTGTCCAGTATGAGTTCATTTACAAATGGTCAAATACAATGATGCTTCTGTTTCATCTACTGATGAAGCAAGAAAATAACTTGTTCTGCATAGTTTACAGCTTATGATTTAGTCTCTGGATTGTCAGGTTATGTTAAAACTTGAAGCATTCTTTGGCAGACCCTGTTGCAATGTGGCATGTAAGAGCCGAGATAGCACCAGCTATTCTTCTGGTGGTGGATTTTGGTGGATGGTATAGGCTTGATTCGAAATCATCAAATGGTAGCTCATCATATATGGTTCAACACACTCAAGTTTCATTGCTGAAAGATGTAATTGTTCCATACACACATCTGCTTCCTAGATTGCATTTGTCAGAGAGCAAGAAACGCAATACCCTTCTTTACTTTAAAGGAGCCAAACATAGGCACCGGGTCAGTATCTATTTCCTAAATCTTTTGGATATTAGCACCAGGGTTTTGTTTTTCTGCAAGCAGCTGATATAGTATTTTGTCTTCAAATTTATTTGGACAAGCTGTAATTATGTTTGGTGTGTTTATAGTTGCTATTTCAGGTCCGTATATGCAACTTGTACATTTATACTGAACCCATTAAACATGTTTTTGCTATATTATTTTTAATTGCTTTCATGTTTATCCAATGGAATGGATAAACATGGATTCCGCCTGTAAAGTTTTCATGCATCCACCCCTTCCCCCTTCTTTCTCTCACCAGTATCTTTTTTATGTAATAAAATGGGCAGTTCTCGTTGATGTATATTGATTTGGACTTCTCACCTTTTTGTGAATGGGTTCTCCCTTGTATCAAAAAGTAGATTAGTCCACAGGGGATAATCATGCTTTCTAGTTTAGTTATTGCCGATTTGATGCCCTAGCTTCAGTATGAAGGATATCCCTGTTAATACAACATTTGAAAATTTTCATTGCTTTTTTTTTTTTTTCTTCTGTAACGATTCTTTTTATTTGATTATGAGTAATCGTGCCTTGTTTCTAAGCTTGGAGAAAACTCTGTAGGAGAATAATTTTCATCTCGTATCAGTTGAAACATTTAAATGGTACTCAGTTTTGCTTCTTTATTTGACTAATCTTAAACTTTCTTATCAACAGGGAGGTTTAGTTCGAGAAAAATTGTGGGACTTGTTGGTTAATGAGCCTAGGGTTCTCATGGAAGAAGGATTCCCCAATGCCACTGGTAGAGAGCAGTCGATTAGAGGGATGAGAACTTCAGAGTTCTGTCTGCATCCAGCTGGAGACACGCCCACTTCTTGCCGGCTTTTTGATGCCATCCAAAGTCTTTGTATACCTGTTGTTGTCAGTGACAACATTGAACTCCCATTTGAGGGAATGGTAGATTACTCAGAATTCTCAGTTTTTGTGGCAGTTGATGATGCCTTAAAACCGAGTTGGCTCGTGAATCATCTTAAAAGCATTGCCACAAAGCAGAAGGATGAATTTCGTCGAAAAATGGCCAAAGTTCAGCCAATGTTTGAGTATGATAACGGCCACCCTGGTGGAATTGGACCAATTCCTCCAAATGGGGCTGTGAATCACATATGGAAAAAGGTCCACCAAAAACTGCCCATGATCAAGGAAGCCATTGTCAGAGAGAAGAGGAAACCAGCAGGTGTATTAATTCCTTTGCGGTGCCATTGTAGTTGAACGAGTGACATTTTTGTCACTTTTTTCTCTTGTAGTGCAATATTATTATTATTATTTTTGTAAAATTTGTTGTTTTAGAAAGCTAATCGATATTGTATTGTTTTACTGGCCCATGCATGTGTTCTGTTCTCATTCTCCAGCAATGTTAAAAGTATCAATAGTAGGGTTGAGTATTAATTGGTAAAAATCCTAAAATTAAATCAAATCGATAGAATTTGGTTAAAAAAATATATATATATATAAAAGTTTGATTTTCAATTTTTGGTTCGGTTAAAATTTATTTATTTTTAATTTATTTATCAAATTGATTGATTTAATTTTTTTTTTATAGATAAATAAATTAATAATTTTAATATGCCAATTAATTTATATATTTATATTTTTTAATTTTTTATAAATTTATATTTTAATTGATTTATAATTATTGTGTATTTATATTTATGAAATATTAAGATGTAATATTTATTTTTAATATTATGTGATTTTATTTTATGTCATAATTTAATTTTTTTTATATAAATAAATTAAGAATTTCAATATTATAAATGATAAATACTAGTAAGATATTTAAATTTAAAATAAATTATTTTTATAATAAAAAAATATAATATAATTAATTTAACTAAAATTTAATTTTCGATTTGATTAATTTGATGATGTGATTATTTCGGTTTGATTTGATTAATATTTAATTTCAATATATTTAGTTAATGAAAACCATTTATCGAATCCATGGATTGCACATCCCTAATCAATACTGGCTGAAGGCAACTCAAATTTTTGTACTCCATCTTTCTATATTTTCCGTTTCTAAAATATTGGTAGTAACTGAGATTTTAAATCTGGATATTCAGTATTCATGTGTTATAAATTATGCAAAATTAGTTTCACTGAACATTATATAGGAAATGCAAGAAAACGAAACTTCATTTTCTGGAGTATAAAGCATCCCTCTGCAGCAAGAAAGGGTAACCGATTCCTTTTCTCTTGGAGGGAAACCATACAAACAAAATACTAATCACAAACCCAATAACAAGAGGAACAATGTTAATAACCTTTCTGGCATTGCTGGATAGTAGCATCCCACAACATCAGTATGCGAACCGGCTAAAGCAAGAAATGAAATCAAAGAAAGTGATGAAGGCACATTTGGTTTCTTCCTGTCTCCATTGAAAGTCCATATCCCTCTGAATGTTGCCACCCCAGTCGACGTACGAAAGTTGTCTGTAAATGTGAAAAAGACGCAAGAGACTGCCAGAAGAGCCCAGAACTCACCCATCAGCCAGCGGTTGAAAGAAGTGCATTCGCCATCGTTAGTCAGAAGAGGAGTGAAAATGGTGAAGGCGAGGATTGTAGCAGTTGGCAAGAGAACGTTGAGCCTAGCAGAGCCACTGAGTATTACATTGACCAAATACAGGAAATGCGATATATGAGGGTCATCATCTTTCATGTTGTAGTAATCACTGTTGTGGTCGCAGCTTTCAATGATATCTTGCCTGTTTGAATTGTCCATCTTTGTCGAGTTGTCAGTTTGCTGAATAATTTGCAATTGGTAAGGAAGTTCACTGGTAGCTAACGATGTGAACTACAGATTCCTTGTGGAAAGAGGCAAGCTATTCTCTGCCTTTTTTACTCTATAAATCTTGGTATCTTTAGTTTTGTGTCGAAGGTTTCTTTCTGTAACTAGTTGGTGATTTTTTGACTTTTGCTTTCCTGCTCAAAATTCTGAAGGAATTTTACACCTTACACAGTATTTTCCTTCTATAAACTTCAAGTTTCTGAGAACTTCCAAGAAAAAAGAAAACTTCATTGGAGAGAACTTGAGAAGCAAAACACAGACGACATGACTGTGTTCTGTAGAAGACAACCAATCTGCAGAAACATGTCATTTGTCTTCAATTGACTCCCAATTTATTTGGCAGAGTATAAGCCATTTATATATCGTCTGTTAAGACCACCAAACAACAAAACTTAGTAAACTATCGTTCCCCATTCACTGAAGATTTCCAACATCTTTTCTTATTGCAAAATGAGGGTTTTAACATACAAGAAACAAGAACACAACATAAGAAGTGTATTAACAATAGCTGCAATTTTTTCATTGATTCGAAATAGCCAGTTTGCGGCCCTCTACACTTTCTCAATGAACTTCACAAAATCCACAAGCATTTCAGATCTGTCAAATGTAGAATACAAAACTATCCCCATAAATTTGCTAAAAATTGCTAAATAATGGGGGCTGACTATATAACCTTGAAACAGGTTTATAAAAATCATTAGGCACATAAATATAACTAGTGAGAAAACCCATTTAACCCTCCTTGCTTTTGGGACTTTGATTGAGACAAGCCATTATCTCTGATGCCACAAAGTTTGCAAGGGTCAGAGGATCTCTGCGAGCACCAATTGCCTGGGACGCTCAAGAAATGTATAGACATAAACTTTCTGAACCTTTTCTTGTACTCTTTTGGAGAGATGACTGTTGGCAACACATTCTTAGGAACAAGGGAAGACTTGACCCATGTTTCCAGTTGTTTGTCCCAGGTATACTGCCTAAGATAATCAATGATCCCACATACAAGCTCTTGCCACTGGGTATCTACCCCAACGAATAAAGAATAATCCATTACATTGATTGACTGCAAAGAAAACAAGAAATCTATCAGCTGAAACACCAAGTAATAACAATTTTCTATTATCAACATGACAACAATTTCCAAATTGTAAACAAAAACCTGGGGGGGGATAAAGGGAAATTAATTAAAGACATGAAGAAATTCAAAGCAAAAGACAGAAAGTAGAAGAAATGCATGCAAGAGAGCAGGCATGACAAGGGGGCAGGCTGGGAAGAAAAGCTGTGTTGCTTGCTCAGAAAAACAGTGTTATACTTTTTATTTAGTGAAATTTTGATTAATAAGCTTAGGATTAACAAGGGGATATTTTTTATGTAGTTCAAAGGATTAGGGAACACTCACATTAAGGAAAGTTGTGTCATTCCAAACAGCACGTTCCAGGAGACGTTTTGCTTTATTATTAACATATACTGGAGAGGAACTCATGTCATTGACAAAGTTTTGAACTAATAGAACATCACCCGAGCAGTCGGTAACTGAATTGTATCGAGCATGGAGAGCACCCTTAAGATCATACTGACGAACAATGTTTTGGCCAAAGGAAAGGTTCTCGATAACCATCAGATCTTGCCTCATTTCTTTCCCACTTGCATGTCTAATAGTTACCTACAAAATTATATTGAAACCTTTAGAGCCTGGAAAAACAAAGCAACAAGGCTATTAGAGTTTTAAAACAATACAACGGACCTGATAAATCCCAAGAACTTTAGCTAGACAAGTTTGGTTCCCCAACTCGAATGACTCATTCATGTACTTGAAATACTGAGGAGCAAACTTAACAAATGATTCAAATTCAGTCTTCTTGATTTCCTTTATAATGAATCTGTCATCCAGTGTTTTAGCAAAAAAGGATTTGCTCTTTCCACCTTTAGCATTCCAGTTCTTACAACGACTGAGAGAAGCAATATAATCTTCCTCAGATGGGAAGCACCGACTCCGAAGATCACGGAACTGCTTCGCATATAAACAAATTACTGAATATTTACCCTTTCCAAGTGATTTGGTAACCCCAAGAGAGACTTCAGGGCTAACATTTTCAGGAGGAACCCGAGATTCCAACAGATTGAACCCATCAAAGCTGGAAAAACGTGATTCTTCTGGAGAAACACTTGAAGTAAACTGGAATGAATCTGAATCAGAAGAACCATTTGAAGACCAATGTGAAGAAATTCTGGTGGGAATTTGTGTCAGGATGTGTAAACTCTCAGTTGGTTTAGCAAATGTTCCACCTTCTTTCTGACCATCCTCATTAAAAACCTCCAGTGAAACATGTGTATCCTTCAGAACTGCCAGAGCACAACCAATTATACTAGAGGGTTCACCACCATAGGCTCTCACAATATAATTATTGGTTCCAAAAGGGATGTGCAGCCTTGGCCCTTCCTCATTGATTAGTTGATAGGCTGATGATATGTGTTCTTGCATATAGCTATTACCAGACTGAAATTTGGGCATGAAACCTCTTTCAAGCTCCTCCATATATATCTGACAGATTTCCGAAAATGGCATCCAGAACCATCCAATCGAGTTTTCTGAACTGGATACCAGTGAATGCAGAGATGCACCCTTTCTAGATGCATCTGAATCAATAACAGAATCACCATTGCCAATATCTGAGGCAATCGGAATGGTCCTTTCAACTTCAAAATCACCAGACAAAGCAATATCATCTGCTTGGAAATTTTTATCACCAGAATGCTGGTGGAAAGACCCATTATGTTTCACAAATAACTCCGGGCTGGCTGATCTACTCTCGCTCAAACCATTCATATTTGATCTCTCAACATCTTCAGCAAAAGCAGATGAGTGATCCAGATGATCTTGTAGTCTAGATTCTGGCACAGAACCATCAACTGGAATTTCTGTTCTTGAAAATTCATTTCCTTCAATAGAATTACCTAACATATCTTTCAAATTGCCACTATTGTTTCCCAAAACAATTTCAGTCCCCTCATTTCTTCCATCACTGGAGCCATTCATCTTTGACTTCAATTGGCTGTGCACTGGTTTCTCAATAGCACCAGTGTGAACCAAAGAAGGATTGGGCAAGAGCAATGAATTTACCCGCAGTTCCCAAATATATGATTCAAGAAGAAGTTCCCATAATAGTCGATTCAAGCTAAGAAACTTGTAATCAGCCTTGTCTGTAAATCCATTCTTAGCAACAACATTGTTAATGCGTGCCTGATTTTTCCCCCACACAACACACACGCCAAAAAATATCTTAACAGTGATAGAAAAGACAAAAGTAAAATGCAATGTGAAACTGACCAGATCAGAGAAAATTCACATTATTTAGAAGTGGAATAAAAGGAGTTCCTCTTCCTCAAGTTTAAAAAGACTTCCCAGTTTATAGTTCTTAGTGCTATGCTTCTTTTTAAGGCATTCAACAAATTTTGGTAAATAATACTCAATAAAATGCACATAAAGAAAAAACAACTTAAGATCTCTGTCTCTGGTTCAATTTACATTTACGGGACCTCACAGAGGTAAATGAAACAAACATGTATAGAAGGAGAACTAACCTCAAACTCAGAACTTTCCTGCTCCAACATGTCTTCAATATCAGAGAATTCTTTTAATGACCCACGAAGGTTCAAAACAGAGCCTTCAAATTGAGTTCTTAACTTCTTTAAAGTGTCTGCAATCCCACTGAAGAGTGATCTTCCTTTTGAATACACCTTAAGAAAATCAAAGAAATTATCAATTTCACCTCAACATGATTTAAAATTCACCAGAAAAGGAATCGCTCTCCATTGGGGAAAAAAGAATATATTTTCCAACACTGGCTAAAGAAACAATTGATCTTCATCAGAAATTATTCCAACACTGGCTAAAGAAACAATTGATCTTCATCAGAAATTAAGGAAGCATTTATTATCAGATTAGACACACACATTGTCAAATTCTAGTTTAAGCCCATCATATTTAATTGAATGGCAGAATTCCAGCATCTGAGGTGGCAGAGACACAGTGTAAGTTGTAACTGGAGAGTATTTGAACATTGTTGCCATTGGGCCTAATCTGCAAAATGAATTAGAGCCGTGAACAAGGAGAGAAAAAGTAGAAGCTGAATCTTCAAAGAGTTGATATAACATGGTTATACAGAGAACACAAAGGCAGGCTGAAGCTAATCAATACAATCTACTTTAGTATGCTAGTTCCACAAAGCTTGGGAAAGGAACAAAAAAGTGCCCGAAAATTCCCCTGAAAGAACCAATGCCTAATTTGTACAACAAGGATAGTGGCAAATACCACCTTCATTAATATATGTTATTTTCCTATTTTATATTTTTCTTAAAAAATTTGGTCTCACTGAATTGTATAACTGTACTTGCATGTTTTTTTTTTCAACTCCTCATTTTGTGAATTGAGAATCAAATTTCAAAAGAATGTGAATCCTTAAATTAAATTAAGATGCGCGCATGCGCACGTGTGTGTGTGTGTGTTGAAACAAACAAAATATATCAAAATAAGATATATTTCAATAACAAAGGAATGACCATATGGCCCATTGGAGATGTGTCAACCTGTAGAATTTGATCAAACAATTTAGAATAAAAAATTGGGAGGGAAAAAAATAGTGGGTTAAATTAAAATGTCACAACAATTGGGTCTAAAACATCACCCAAGACAACAAAAGCTAATACTTAATATAGAATAATAAAAAAGGAGAGAATAGAGAAAAGGGAAATTGGAAGGCAGATAAAAAATAAATAAATAAATAAATAAATTATAGCATAATAAGTCCACAGTTAGCAGGAAATTTGAAATAGGAGTAGAAGAAAACAAGTCCTTTTTATTTTTTATTTTATTTTAGGTATGTTAGAAGTATTTTTTTTAAGAGAAAAGTCTCATCCCATTTAATTTACTTGGGACAGGATTCAGGGGCTGTTTTCAAAGTAAAATTGAAGTCAACTTTGAGTTTTGAACTGATTGGTTCCTATAGGCTTGATAAGGAAAGAATTGTTCAAAAAGATAAATTCATATCAATTCACCCTATTGCAATCTGCTCACATTTGCAATTCACCGTCTAAATTCAAATCACTAGCTGGGGAACTGAATTGTACAATTCTAACAACTTGAATTAATTCATACACTTAATTTTCTTTGCAGTTGAAACTCAAATTCTTTTTAATTTGGCCGTGTATATTTTTTGTTTTGACCTAAACTAAAGCCCCTATTTGAAGACATTAACGTCAAACTCAAAAAAAAAAAAAAAAAAAGTTTCTTTTTATTCATACCCAAAGAAGTAGAGGAAGTCCCTCTCCAGGGAATGGCCACAGCACGATAATTTACCAAATGAAGAGTGGTGAGAAAAGCTCAGTTCCAAGAATTTCCCAAAAGACAGACAACGTGCAGCTGTGGGAATCAGGACTCTTTTTGTACATATTTGAACTCCATTCTTATGTTCACATTTACCACAGCAACTCCACATCCAAAGTTTTCCTTCTGATGCTCCAGGCAAGAGCTTCAGAAGCCGTTTAACTCGTAGTGTAAGTTGCTTGTTATCATGTGCATAATAGTAAAAGTGAGCCTCTGGCAATTCTCCACAAGTGATGCACTGCCTTTCTGAAACATGTAGCAGTTTCAATGAGAGGAAACTTCAAATTACGCAACCTAAATATATAAAACAACTAAGAAACCAATAGCATACTGCCATATCATGTAACTGAAGGTTGCTTCTTTCAGTGAACTAAAAGCATATATAATATTGTTTAAAATGATCACCAGACAAGACCAAATTTCAACAACTCAAGCAGTAAGAAACTATTTGATTCCAAAAGTATGTGTGGTAAGACCCCAAATGATTTTTAAGCAATCTAGACCACACACTGTGTGATAATTTCATAAATATACCATTCCCTAATAATAGAGATGTGACAAACCTGATTGAGTAAATTATCCTGAAGAAACTTTCCAAGAGGTACATCAAAATTCCTGTAGAACATGATATGAGAAAGATGTCTTTGCTCGCATGTAGTCCCTTTTAAGGCATTTCGGCTTGATATCAAAACCAAAATACTCTGAGAATCCAACATTGCATTGACGTCATCTTTGTTCTGAATTTGATCTTCTTTCCCATTAACATCTTTCACTCTGTCAGCTGGTTTAGAGCGAGACATCAAAGACTGAGGTTGTGCATCATTAATTGATTTGTCTTCATCAAAACCATTCGTAGACTCCATATCACAATGGTCAGAAGTTTCCAAAACAGGAACCTCTTCTGTGCTTTGACTAACCTTAGCTTCTTTACCATTGAAGCCAAAGTAATTAGCCAAGGACTGATATGGAAGAGACGAGCCAAGAGGAAAATTATCAACCATAACTTTCTTAAGAGATGCTGAAAGAGAGGAAAACCCAGAAAAAATGACAGGATCGTATTGCATATAAGACATGGGATTGCCTTCTAAACCCATGTTTAAATTGTGGGAACCTTCTTCATAGAATCCATTAGAAATGGGAATATCAACAGTAGATGGCCCAGTTTCAGCAATTGATTGCCCAACACAAGGAATGCTAGAATCACCAGTTCCTAAAACAGAAGAGTGATGATCCCTTGGTGACACATTAACTGCTCCGGGTAAGACAACAGTTGAGAACATTGTTTTCCAATCAACAAGATATGCAGTCTCAAGAATTAAACGATGTGCCATTATAACTGCAATCTGCACCACACATTTGACACTCTTCAATTCATTGCTGTGACTCCCTTTCAATAAGATCTGCAAGATGACATTGTACAGCCAGTCAAGGATGTACCTTAAAAATTTTAACTCAGAAAATGGTAAACGCTCATCATATTCATGCAAAAATGAAGTACAAGTCAAAGGGCACATGAGGCAATAATTACTGACTCAACTAGGTCTCATTCCCAAACTAGTTGAGGTTTGCTAAATAAATCTTTTGCCTTCATTATCTTCTATCTAGGGCTAAACTTTTTCCTTTTCATGGTGAGCTGTTGTGATATTAAAACACGAGGCAATAAATAGCTTAATAGATTTAACAAAAAATATTTTTTTTTTCTTTTAAAAAAAGAGCAGCTTTGATTTCCGGACCAAGATAGCAATAATGCTTAAAATAGCTTCTGTAATTATGCTGCGTTATATTTGAAAGAGTTTTGAATGCCTCCACTCCAGGCTTCAGTCCAGAACAAAAGAAGACAACAGAAACATACTGCCCTGGCAAGATAATCTATTTTTAACAATATTAAGACAACATATACAAATTCACATGCCCATGTCAAAATTGCAAGGGACTAGATTACAATAGACCAAGAAGCTTTTGGCAGTGCTTGCATGTATGATTCTGTTCATCTCTGTATAGGCAGGTGAATTTTGTCCCGTATATGCCCACGTATGCATGTCTACGCACATGACCACACTCTGCCACCTAGAATTGCAGAAAGAACATAAAGATAGAAATAAAGGTTTCCAGACTCACTGTGCAACCCAAGTGTGTGGGACAGCCCTCGATGAACATCAATGTCTTACTTGGCTTCTTTCCCCCTTCACCTAACTCAATATGTTCCTCCACAAATTTTTCAATTTGAAATGAGTCACAGTGCTTCAACTTTTGACCCACTAAAGTATCGGATGATAAAATTGGTGAACCAGTACAGCGAGCAACTCTTTCAAGGCGATGGAGCTTCATATCATAGACCAGCGTGATTCCTTTTGCAAGAATAGCCTCCTGAACATCACGGGATACAGATTTTTCTACCAAAACCACATTGGGATGGCACATGTTTATCACGTCCATAAGTGACTTCAGATTATCCTTTTCCTGTTTTCAGGAAATGATCAGAAGTAGCAGCATACCTCCATGATACAGAAGACAACAGGATTCTGATCAACTTACCAGATCCATTGACTTGAATGATGATAACACGCTTGAAGATTGACCGAGCGCTCCCCGGATCAGCAACAACCTTGGGTTCTTGTAATTAGTCGGCATATGCTTGTGAGCAGCATGTTTTTTGAAGACTAAGCCCTTGACTACTTGACTGCAGAACACAGAAAACAAAACATAAAAATAATTCACAGATTCAAAAAATATATAAAAATAAAAAGCATTACCCACTATCTACTGATGGGCATGATGGATATTGTTCAGATTTGTATTAAAATTCATCTTTTATTTTTCAGTCATATTTATAACAAGCCAAATCCTGTAGCCTGTCATATATATATTTTTTTAGTAAAACTGTAGATTGCAAATTTGCAACTAATGGTTAAAAGAATATTACTGAAACATGGAACTTATTTCCAAAATTAAAAGCAGAATTAAAAATATTTTTCCCTGTAAAAAGAAAAAGACGGTCATGCCAACAGAGGGAGGAGATATGGATTTTATTTGCAAGATTAAGACAAACTATGGGAAGATTGTGTACTAAAAAAAACACACAAATTAATAATTTTTAATGTAACAAGAAGTCACCTTTCACTACAAGAACCTGTTGCAATGCATTTCACTTTGACATAGCCATTTGGATCCATTCCTTTCCCATCAATTGCATCAGGCTTCAAAAATGAAGCAGCTTCCCAAGATAAAAGACTAACAATGTCTACCCAACTTTCAAAATCTTTACCCATAAAGGCAACACCTGCAGTTTTAAGAAGTTGACTCACAATGGCCTTAAATTTCCCACTTACAACCTCCTCCATTGCATCAGGCTTGCCCCATTTGGTGCCATCACCACACATGTCGTCGTCGTCGTCATCATCATTACTAGCCAGGCTCCCCTCAAAATCATCTTCCGGATCTGCTGCTTCAGGAGGGTCCCAAACTTTGTCATCAATTACATCATCACTAGAACAAGAAATATCATTTCCTTTATTTGAGGATTCAAGAGGATTTGAAGAGGAATTATCTTTTGTTTCTTGTCCATCAAGAGTTTGCACAATTTCTATGTCTCTCACAATGTCTCCATCACAGCCATTATGGTTTTCCTCCAAATTGTTCTCTGTCACTTTATATAATCTTACTCCATTAACAAGAGCTTCCAAGTTTGATTTATGTAGTTGGCCATTCAGCCCATGACTGACATCCTCCTGAGATTTGTCTACTGTACCTTCCTCTTGAATCCCCCTAATAAAATGAACACAAGAACTATAATTAGTACCTAAACAACACAGGGGAATCAACAACACAATTCAGTGGTCTGATACATACCGATCATATGAATTTATATCAACTGAAAGATCACCTGAAAGAGCAGATAATACAACAAAGCAGAAGAATATAAGTACAGGTTATTAATCCAATTGAATAAATAAAAAATAAAATGATAACAAGAAGAGGCAGAAATTTACTACAGCTTGAGACAGATCTATCAGTGCTCGACAATGAAGTTGTTGGACTGATCATAGATGATGCAAGACTCCAACCATCCCTCTTTATATGTTACAGGGCCTGCTTCTCCTGAACAAATCTACAAGACCAACCATGCCATTCAACATTTAATTTCAAAGAATTCTCATTCTCCAGTTTCCAGTTTTAATACTCAGATTTTGGAGGTTGGGCACCACTATAGTAACACATGCTACACATCCGAGCCGGAAAACAGTGAAGCAACTAGCTTATTGCAAATGATGTAGAAAACTAGTCACCTGCTGTTTCAAGCACAAGGATTAATTTATTAATAAGCATGTCAATTAGTGTTCCTCACACATAAGATACTTTCAACTTTCAATGCATATAATCAGAAGCAAATTTAGAAACAAACACATGAAAGATGTTTACTCATCCTTATTTCTGTCATATTAAGAAGCATTTCTAGAACTTTTCATTTCATCACAATCCATTTCATGTTTAAGAACTCGCATTGAAAAATTCACACCAATAACACAATGGAAGAGGGAGAAAAGAAAAGAACATATCACAATTCTATGATAAACCCAGAATGAACATCAAACAAATAGCATTATCCTCGAAATTCATTTTTAATATACAGTAACGTAGAAAGTTTCAGTCTAACTGTCTAAGGTGCTTTTTTGGTTAGATTCTCCCACACAACCCCTACAATTGAAAACATAAAAATAAGAGAGGCATGGAGAATCATCATCGATTAAGATAAAAAAGAACAGAAAGCAGAGGAGAGAGAGAGAGTTCTAAAGAAACAGTATAATGCGCCCAGAATCTTCAGTCCCATTTCAATACCCAAGTTGGAAAAATCAAAGATCAATAACCACTTGATAAAATAAAAACCAATTCAAATAAAACAAATCCCAAAAAAAAACTCAACGGACAGAGAAAATAAAACCCAAATACCCAAGGATTAGTCCAAAAAAATCCAACTTTGAAACCCAAAGAAGCAATAAGGAAGGAAGAAAAACCCATTAACCAATCCACAAGATTTAAATAGATAGCCACCACTGATCTACTACTAGGATAAAGCTCACCAAATCAATCTTGCAACTCCCAAATGGCAACTAAGTAAAATTCTTGACAGCTATCAAGAATTAATATGACTTAACTGTTAATCCAAAGAAACAACAAAGATATGGTTTTTTGGTTTTCAATCTTTGACAAGAAAAATAAACTAACATTGCAAAAACTAAAACAAACCAAAACTTTTTCTGTCAAATTTTTTCAAAAATTTGATTTTATTTTTTTCTGTGTCTAATAAAGTAAAGAATTTTTTTTACGTATGAAAAAAAACAGCCACCAGAGGGAAGAATTGAGAATGAGAGAGCAGCCACAAGGCAAGAAATTGGGAAGAAAGGTTTTTATAGGTGGGTCCACTGTGTCGTCCCCACACTGCTTTTTTTAATTTTTTTTATATTTCTATGTTTTAAAATGTAATTGAAGTGGTAGATTGACATGTTTCTTTTTTATATCTATTCTGAATAATGTTTTTTTAATAATTAATTAATTATTTAATAAGGTTATTTCATGTTAGGTTTGAATATATGCATGGATCCACCAATAACAATAACAGCTTTTCATTCCAAATATTAAGGAATAATTAATGACATTAATTAAGGAAAGTGACGTTATTTTCACAGCCAAAAAATTTATAGTTACAGCCTATTAAATATTTTAATTTTAATTTTAATTATATATATATATATATATATATATTTTTTTTTTTTTTTTTTCTTTCTCCATTATTAAGTATAAAATTATTTTTTTTTCTCTTTATTATTAAGTATAATATTTAACAGCTTAGTAAATATATGAATTTTTTATTATAAATATATCATTTTCTTTTTCTATATTCATTGTTAATTATAAAATTATTTTCATTTACTCATTTTCTCTTTACTTTGAAGACTTAATTTTTAGTCACTCTTTTTCTCTCTGTTATTAATCATTTTAAACTCTTTAAGACAAATGAGTTGACTGAAAATTTTTTTTTAAAAAAAAGAATATCATATTTTTACATCCTTCCATGAAAGGCTTGTCCAGCAATTCCATAGCATAAAATTATTTTTGGCATTTTCGTTGTCAAGTTATATATATACTCTCTTGTGCCGACTTTTCTTATATTATTTAATATTTAATATTTATTAAGATAATTTTTTTATTAAAATTTTACTTAATGTGTAAATGAAATTTTATTTTATTATTTATTAAATAAATTATTATTATTTATAAATATAACTTGTATTGAATATTTAATAATCATTCTAATTATATAAAAGAATCTCTAATACAACTCTTTATTTTAAAAAGTATAATATTTAAAATAAAAAATATTTTCAATGTTTTTGTAAAATAGAGAGCCATTTTTTTTTTCAAAACTCCAATAAAACTATATATAATGACTCTTCAAAATTAATTTCTCAATAAATAATCATAATTTAATATTTTCTTCTCTCTTTAATTATTTTTCCCTCCATTTTTATTCACCATAATTATTTCTCTTTAATCATAATTTAATATTTTTCTCTCTCTTTAATTAAATTTTATAATATTTAATATATATAAAAAAATAAAAATAAAAATAATCAATAATTATTTTACTTTGAAAACTGTAGAATATTTAATATACATATTAAATATTTTATGTAAAGAGTTAGTTTTGACTCTCCATATATAAAAAGTCAAACTCTACTATTTTATTTTTTCAAATTAAAGAGTCTATTAAAGTTCATAAATTATTATTGACTTTTTAAAATAAAGATATTTGTAGATTTGAAAAGCTTATTGGAGATGCTTTAACTAAATATATAAATCATTAGTATATTTATAAAATAATTTTTTATTTTTTATTAAATATACCATTATTATTTTAATTTGTTAAATTTAATATTAATTATTATTTAATTTTAATAAAAATTTAATTTTTAAAATTTTAAATTAAATAAATTAATATTTAATATTTAATATTAATTGATTTGAAATCAATTAAATATAATTTCTTTAATTTAATTAAGTGGCAAAATTTTGTAATTATTTTCTTTATTTTAAATATATATATATATATAGCCCTTTGTAATTTTTCATTACTGGAATTTGACATGGACTTTACTAGTCAGTGGTAACTATATATCTAAAACCTATGCATTTACTAAAATATTTAATAATTGATATTTATTAAATAGTCATTAGTAACTATTTATCTAAATTAATATTTAGTAATTTTTCCAATAAATTTATGTTTATCCAAAGCCTATGCTTTTACTAAAATATTTTTTATCTTGAATATTAATTAGTAAAATATATATATATAACAGCATGTGAATAGAATTAGTAATAGAGAGAGAAAAAGAGTGAAAAATTATGTTTAGAAAATGGAGAAAACAGTGAATAAAAATAATTTACAATTCATAATTGAGGGAGAAAAAAGTGAATAATTTAAACCTAAAATCACTTAATTTTAATTTTTAAAATAATTTTTAAATTATTAAATTAAAAACTCATTAGTAAATAAATACACCTTTAAATTATTAATTCAATGATGTAAAATATTTAATTATTATTTAATGTTGAATTAATAAAATATCTTTTAATAACCATCTAGAGTAGTGATAATAAAATAAATAATATAGTTATAGATTAGTTGAATTTAAGCTTGACGAGTTAAAAATAATAATAATCACAAGTGGCAGTGAAACTATGTGATGGTTTTACTTATAGAAGTTTAAGTTGATTTTACTATTACTGGTCAAAATTACAGTTTTTGAGGAAAATTATTGAGTTATTCATAATAATTACAGGTTTACAATATTTTAAAGTTTATTATTACTCCTCTATTTTTAAATAAGTGTCATTTAAAATTTTTATATAAATATTAGAAGTGCAATAAATCACTTGAATAATTGAGAAAAAATCATGGATTTATTTTCACTTCAATCCATTTTATAGGAGTTTAAAGAATATATTTACGTTATATTTAATAATTTCTTAAAAATTTATTTTTTAAAATGCTTTATTATTAAAGTTATTAAATCTTTATAGTCATTAAATTTAATATCAAATTACTCTAAAGTTAAAAAAAAGTAATTTAACTTTAATTTTCTAAAAGTCACACTTATTTAGAAAAAATTATCTAAATCAATATTTATTCATAAATGGGTGGAGTATTATGAGTAAACATGCTTAGTTGGGAAAATTAGTCAATATTTTGATGAAAATTATCTAAATATTAAAACAAAATTTTCATTTACAATTTTTTAATCTACACATTTTTTACAACTAAAAATACTTTATTAAGTGGGTATTTGTGAATTAAGCAAATTAATAATTGTGAGGCATACAAAACAAAGAAAAATATAATTTTGTCTATAAAAACTTAGACGGCATTCATACATATGTCACAAAAATAAAAGACAGTAATTAAAAGGATATTGTCTAACTTTTAAAATGGATCCAGACATTAAGCTCTTCTTAAACCATATTTCTTTCTGCGAAATTCATTCTCCTCTTTCTGCCAAATTCATTGGCATAATAATGAATGGCTTGACAAGTCACAGAGCAGCTCATGAATAAAGATGCAGGTTAGGTTTAACTAGCCTGTGATTGGAAGTTAATAGTTAGTGATTGTTAATATAGTGATTGATAATTAATAGTGGATGATTATTAGTAGCTAATTATTTTAAATATTTAATAAAATTATTATTAATTATTAACTGTTAATATATATATATAAATAGTTGTTATTATTATTAGTTCATACTTATATATATATATATATAAATCATAATTTTTAGATTATATAATATGCTAAATGATTAATTTATTTTATGTGGTTAGTTGATAACATGATATTTTAATTTTTCATTTAATTTATACTGAATGATATCAATTTTTTTAATTTTTTTTATTCATCAGCTATCATTAAATTAAATTATATTTATTTATGAATTATTTAATTTTAATATAAATAATTTATTTTTAAATAAATAAAAAATATGAATTTAATAAAATATATAAAAACTGACGCAAAATATTATCTAACTAAAATACTATTTAAATATTTAATAACATAAACTATGGAAATTCTTATTTTGTTGATTTTGTTTGTTGGTTTCTAATTTTTTTTACTATGTGATGCTCTCATTATATTGACAATAATTCAAAATTTCCTCCATATATAACAAGAATTCTCATTCAAATTCTATATGGCATTGTGCATAAAAAAAATTAATTACTTTTCAATTTTCGAATTTTTGAAATTATGGCCCCACATAATATTTAATCATTTGTAATTGTTAATCATATCGATTAATATTAAGACAATTCCTGTACTAATTATCTCCATTACAAATTCTATAACTATATTAATTTCTTGTTAATGATTCATAGAGTTGAGAGTAATTTTTTCTTATTTTACAAACCCAACGTTTATTCTAATAATATAATTTAAAAACCAAACTTAAGAGATCAGATAATTTAAATTCTAACCTCTATTGAAAATTTCTAACATATATATATATATATATATATATAATTAATTAATTGACAATATTACTATAAGTATTATTAATTACTGCATAAAAGAAAATTAATTAGATATTCATCATTAATAATTAACAATAACTATGTATAGCAGCTTTTATAATTAATAACTTTGATACTCTCTTTTAATTAACAAAGCTAATAATTTTTATTTAAACTAAGTATAAATTATAGACTTATTTTATATAATTAAATCAATGAGTAATGACATATACTTTTTAATCATAAAAAATGACTCAGTTAATAAATAAGTATATTATCCACTTTATAAATAGATTTAATATAATATAAAAAATTATAAATTTATGATGTCATATTATCATATTATAAGATTATATAAATTTAAAAAATTAATCTTAATAATTAATTAATCAGAAATTTAAAAATTTTATTTATTCAAATTATATAATATATTTATTTTTAATCAATACGACACTTTTATATAAGACATTTATTTTTAATCAATAGAATACTTTCTCAAATCTTTTGATTATTAACTGTGATAATATCAACTATATATATATGGACAAAAACAAAGGTATATTAATATATACACATCAATCTTTGTAGGGGATGTGATGGTGCCTTCAATAATTGATATCGGAGACAAATTAAAATGTTTTTCCACCAACCCAAAGGCAATGGTGAACGATAATAAGAATGAAGAAACACACATGTTTAACGTATTCTTTTCTTTTTTGGTGGTGATTGGAGCATGAAACTTATGGTGTATTGAAATTCAAATGGCTTCTCATTACTGGTAGACATTTTAGATTTTTGGTAAGCAAATTCAAGAAAAGGTTATTAGAGGATCTTTTAATGAGCAATTATTTAGAATAAAAATATTTTTTTCACTTTGTAAAAATTTTAATTTGCAATAATAACTCTTATCTGTTATCAGATTTTGCCGATTTGAAAAAAACGAATAGTTAATTAATTTTTAATAATTAAATATCTAAACACTTAATAATTTTTTAATTATCAACGTATATATTTTTAAACAACAATTAAATTTTATAATTGAATGTCCAAACATTTTATTGTCTTTATCTTATATCATAATAATATAACTAGCTAGCTAGTGTTTTGTATTGTAACTATTTAAGGCAAGTACTTCTCCTGTCCTGTTTTCTACTATCAAAAATTTCCTAAATTATAAGTTTTTATGTATTATATATACGTTCAAAAGTCAATTTTTGTTCACCAATATCTTTCCATTGGCATTGGAGAAATGGAGATCCAAACCTGAATTTGTTGTCTACTCATGTGATGCATTACTGTTATGCTATTCATAATAAATTATTTATCTTTAATTGAACAACAAAAATAAAAATTGACCTATAATATAACAATTTCAATAAGAGAAAAAAAAAAAAAAAGAGGGACGAGATGCAGGGTTAAATGGACTGAAAATTTCAGGACAAGTAAATTTGCCAGTAGTCTAGCCAGGGTGCCCTTGCACTGGGGAAAAACAACAGGCATTTTGTTTGGTGTACTGGGAGCATAGCCCATTAATAAGCCATTTTGAATTTTGTGTACACTATTGCTGGGCAGCGACATTAATTGGAGTCTTATGGACAAGTTCAGCCCATTTGATAAAACAAGGATAATATGTATACCCATATATTTTATTTCATTTAATATTTTATTTTATATTTAATATATTTTTACGTATATTATATCATTAATAAAAAATTATTAATTATCAAAATATTTAAAAAAAATAATGTGACACACATAAATCAAAAATATAATATTAAATGAGAGAGAAAATTTAAATTGATAATATATAAGGTAATATTAATAGAAATTATTTAATACTATCACCTATATTTATAAAAAATAATCTCCACTTAAATGTGACAGAGAGTATATTATTTTTACGTATACTGAATTCATCTAATAATTATTTCTTAATTAATAATCAAACTTATATTTATATTGTATAAATTAATTACAAGACAAATCTTAACAAACTGAAATCTCCTAAAAATATTTCGATGTAAAAAAAAATTAAAAACACATATCATCAATAAAAGATAACAAAAAAAACTCAGTTCCAATCCATCAAGTAAAAAACATGGTAATAAGATGATTAAAAGTGACCTAATTCTATCATATACAAACTTTTCCCCTTCTAATTTTCAATAAATCCATTTTTTTTGTGCCATATAGGAGCTAATAGTACATTAAACAATAAAATCCATCATTTACTAGACTATTTTTTTTAATACACTCCATAATTAATATAAATTACTGTTAATTAATTTGTATTAAGCTGAAGGGACATGGTAATATTTCCCTTTACACATGCACCTGTAAACAATAGGACAAGACTCTCCAATGGAGCACTTGAAGCTCACCATCACTCTCTTGCAGGGAAAGCAAGGTCCACAGGCATGGGAACAGTCCGGCAAGCTCGAACCGGTCGGAAAAAGCTCCTTTCCTAATTCTTCTCTTGCTCCTTCTTCCTTTTAAATACACATAAATTAATCATAAATAAGATTAAATTACGAAACCCTATTAGTATTTGCCATAAATTAGTCAGCTAGTTAAGAAATTAAATAATTAAGCGTCACATTATAATTTTATTACCAGCTAGGAAAATAAACAAACCTTGAGGTACACATGATTTTCGGTACCAGTTGATGTAATTTCTTTGTGAAAATTGACTGAAATATCTAAAGAAAAAGAATGAAAGAAACTTAATTAAGCACTTGGTATATAACTTTTCTAATGATTTTTTAATATTTTTAATTTTATTCTACCTAATAGAAAAAATAAATAAATAAAAAACTTTAATGATAGAATTACAAAATAAAAACATGTTCTATAAATTGTTAAAATTAAAAATTATTATTAAATGAGAGAAAAATAAAGAATTTTTACCTGCTATTTAAAATGTTTGAGATTATAATTAAATATAAATTTTAGTAAATTTTATTTATTTATTTTTTCTTAATGACTCTAAAGAAATTTTCAAAGTTATAAATTTTAAGTAATCCAAATTACAGTCCGAGTTAAATTTATAAAAAAAAAAATTATTTAAAATAACTGAATTCTCATGACAAGAAATTATGATTGAAGTTAGTGTTTCACTTACAATGGTGAGGCCGGAAACCTTTACCAGCAATGAGTGCCAAGAAAATAAGCACAAGAAGGAAAGATTTGTGGGCTCCAAATAAGAACTTCATGTTGCAGCTTATTAGCAACTACACAAATTATAGAAACTTGAAGAGAAATGCTAAAAAAAGGTTTTGATGAAGAACTTAGCCGACATACATTATTATTATTATATGGGGATGGTTTTAAATGTTTAAGAAGGTACACCTGATACCCTTCACATGATCCACGGTTTTCCTTTCAAGAGTTTTCACAAGTTCTGCTAAGTCCATGATTTTTTTTCTTTTATTATTAAAAATAATAATAATAATAGGTTAACAATAAATTAAAAAAATATAAAAAATCTTTAATTATTAAATGAATATAATTACAATTACCAATTTAATAGATAAAAATACGAAAAAAAAGAGTACCGATCACTTGATAAAAAATAATATTAAATTAAAATATCTTCTTATTTATTTGGTTTAGATATATAAAATAGAAATTTTCATTTTAAATATAAAATTATAAAAAATTATATAATCTTAAATTTTGATATTTAATTAATCATTTCAAATTACTATTTATATAAATAAATTTGTGTGCGAAGAATATAAAAATAGCCGATTGGTTCTAGACCGATTATATTCCTTTAAGAAAATCTATTAATACATATATGGAATAAATTTTTGTTCAATAAGCGATTTTGAATTGATTTTATTATTTTTTTTTAAAGAAGTTGATTCTGATTTTTTTAATAATTTATTTAAGAAATGAATTAAAGAAAAATAACACTTAAATCATAAAAATAAATTAGAATCTATTATTACAAGTTAAAATTAACATAACCAATAATTACAAGTAGAACTAACCCATAAATAGGCTTCAAAAATGTATAAGGGGATTTAACAATACCTCATACAAAAAATAAATTAGGGAAGGAGATGTGAGGGTGTTCGCGTGCAAGAGTGGCATAGATGGAGGATTATAGTATACATTTGTATAGATAGATGTGAGGTTATTGAAGAAGGGCCTCCCATAAACGTGTAGCGTCAGTCTTTGTTCCATCCCTTAAAAGGACACTTGTCTCTGTTCTTCTCCCTCTCTCATTTTCTCGTGGATCGAGCAAATTGTTGCGTTAAAAATATAATAATTTTAATTATATTAATTTTTAAAATTTATAAAAATTTTATAATATTATAATATTTATTATAATAAATTGAATGACGTATTTTTTATACGAAATAAAAATTAAATAAATTTAAAAATATTTGTTAAAAGTATATTAAATCTAAAATATTAAATTTTAACTGTATAAATTTAACACACTTATATTATTTTTTTTAAATCTATTTAATTTTTTTCTTAAAAAAAAAATATATAATTGAATTCGTTACAATAAATATTGTAATATTATGATTTTAAAAAAAATTTAAAAATTTTTTTAAGTTCTAAAAAATTAATACAGTAAATATTACTGTATTTTTGGCATCAACTCTTTTCTTGTGCTTTTCGAAACTGTTACTTTAACATATCCTGTTTGCTGCTGACCAAAAAAAATTAATAACTACTGTATGTTATATGCATACTTTAATTATTAATGCAAAAGTATATATTATCTCCTTCTCCCTTTCAATGGTGTCTTTTTGTGTTTTTATTTTTTCATTTTATCGCAAGTTTTTTTTTTACCTAATTTATATATGAAATGAGATTAAGGAGATGTTTGATTACCTATTAACAACCTCTTAATAATCTTTTAATTAATAAGAGATTATGATTATTTGGTAAAAATAATATAATTTCTTAACAATATTTAATTGATCATATTTATAATAAAATATAAATAATTAAAAAATATTTAATTTTAAATTATTCAAACCTTTTAACTATTAAGAGGTATTTAACTCTTAATTATTAAATATTACCTAAACACTTTTTAAAAGAATTTATAAAAACATTTCTTTGACCTTATACATTTAAAAATTATATTTGAATCTTGATCACATCCAATTCTTTTAAAAGTGAATAAAATTAAATGATTTAATTTAATTTAATTTGAGTGAATTTAAAAATTTTCTAAGTTGTTTTAAAATAATTTAATTTTATTTATAAAAAAAATAAATTATAATAAGCCATTTATATATTTGAATTAATTGCTTAATAGTTTTTATTTCTTTTAAATAAGAGGTATACAAAATTCTAAAAGTATTTTTATTAATATTTTACTTCATTACATTCATAAGGACATGTATTAGTTTAATTAACTATTTATATATTATGACTATTTCACTTTCTTTATTAATAGTAAAATTAGATATGTATGTTTATTTCTTTTAGTTTGTGAGTATTACTTAAATACATCAATTAAACAATATATAATTAAATCTAATTATAATTATAATTGAATTTTTATCAATAAGATGAGAAATTTTAAAAAATAAAATTTCTTCTACAGCATAGTCCATTAACCATAATACTAAAATCAAGGGAATATTATATGAATATATTATTTTTTTATTTTTTTTTCAAATTTATGATTTTTTTTTATTTTTTTTTTTATTTTTTGGTATATGTTTAATATATATGTAGTATATTTTTAGTATATATTTGAAAAATATTTTTAAATATATAGTATTTTTTAAAAAATATTTTTAGATATATAATATTTTTGAAAATTTTTTTATCAGTAAAAATAAAATATTTTTTATTTTTTTTGATATTTTTGAAAAAATTCTAAAATCAAAGCCACTGGGTCACAGTCCATATTAAAATCAAAGTCCATTAACTCATAGTTTCTGATGCTCAAAGCCTAAAACCCAAAACCTCTCCCCCAAAAATGCGTCTCCTTCACTTAAACCTTTCCTTGCTGGCAATTTCTCTCTTCACACCTCTGGGAATTTGCTCAACAACAACAAAACATTGTCAGAGATTGTTTCTTTTCTCTTTCTGAGCTTTGCAAAAATGAGGTAATCTTCTTTTTCTTTTTCATTTCAATACAAAAAATCTACAAGCACAGAAGCTGCATCAACATCACTAGATTATTGATCTTATTATCTTCAATTTGGGTTCTTTTCAATCCAACAGCCTTTCATTTGTATTCTATTTTAGATAACATGAGTTTAATTTTTCATAGAAGAAGAAAATTATTAGCCTTTTTCACAAATCCTATTGCTCCACAACAATTTTGTCCAAAACACACTTCAATATTATCTTCAATCAAAACCCCAACAAACCCATGTCCCCAAAATCCTCGATCAGATAACCCTTTTAGGGTTTTACAATTTGCTGCTTCATTTTCAACACAGTCCTCAAAGTACCCTGAGTATGAGATGCCTTCGGTCACCTGGGGTGTGGTCCAAGGCAAGAGAGAAAAGCTGGTTAATCGTGTTATAATATGTGATTACCTTAAGTCTTTGGGGATAATTCCTGATGAATTGGAAAACTTAGAACTCCCATCAACTGTGAAGGTGATGAAAGAGCGTGTTGAATTCTTGCAGAAGTTGGGATTAACCATTGATGATATTAACGAGTATCCTTTGATGCTAGCATGTAGTGTCCGGAAAAATATAATACCTGTGTTGGGTTACTTGGAAAAAATTGGCATTAGTAGGCCTAAACTTGGGGAGTTCATTAAGAATTATCCACAAGTGTTACATGCTAGTGTTGTTGTTGAGCTTATGCCGGTTATTAAGTTTCTTCGCGGGCTAGATGTGGAGAAACAGGATCTGGGATATGTTCTGCAAAAGTATCCTGAGCTTCTTGGATTTAAGCTTGAAGGGACTATGAGTACTTCTGTGGCTTATCTTGTAAGCATTGGCGTTAATCCTAGAGATATTGGGCCAATGGTGACTCAATATCCATACTTTCTTGGGATGAGAGTAGTAACTATGATTAAGCCACTTGTTGATTATTTGGTTTCTTTGGGTTTGCCAAAGAAAATAGTGGCTAGGATGCTGGAGAAGCGGGCATATTTACTTGGATATGATCTTGAAGAGACTGTTAAGCCTAATGTGGATTGTTTAATTAGTTTTGGAATTAGGAAGGAATCACTGCCTTCAGTTATAGCACAGTATCCACAAATTCTTGGATTGCCTTTGAAAGCTAAACTATCTTCAAAACAGTATTTCTTCAGCTTGAAGATCAAGATTGATCCTGAAGGGTTTGCACAAGTGATAGAAAAGATGCCACAGATTGTTAGCCTTAACCAGAATGTGATTATGAAATCTGTTGAGTTCCTTTTGGGCCGAGGAATCCCATCTGAGGATGTGGCAAAGATGGTTGTAAAATGTCCTCAGTTAGTTGCATTGAGAGTTCCACTCATGAAAAACAGCTATTACTTTTTCAAGAGTGAAATGGGGAGGCCAGTGAAGGAGCTTGTGGATTTTCCTGAATATTTTACTTGTAGCCTGGAATCCAGAATCAAACCCAGGTACCAGAGGCTGCAAAGCAAGGGGATCAGGTGTTCTTTGAATTGGTTCCTCAACTGTAGTGACCAGAGATTTGAGGAGAGATTGCAAGGCGATTATATTGAATCAGAGTGTCTTGGTCCTTCATTCTGTATGGGTGGGAAATTAGAATTACCAGGGCATGAGGTTGTGTCAGACGAGGAGGATGAGAGTGATGATGATGTCCTCTACAGGCGCACTGTTTCTCTATAATAATTTGTCAGTTACATCAATGAATCACATTCATATCATATCAAATTAATTAACCCATTGAAATTATTGTTGCTGCCTTTTATGTTTGAATTTTTAAGTTTTAACAGATTATTTTTTAAAGTGTTAATACTGACTTGGGTGTTAAAAAGATTGCTCAGTATAATGCCATTCAAACCATGTTATGATTTTGCTCTCAGGTCTTATTAATAGAATTACGTGAGCATTCACATGTATTAAGAATCTTCAACCAAAATATTGATATGAACATAGAAGGGTTTTTCTATTTTCAGGGATTACTTGTTCTTAACTGAAACAATCTGAAGTGCAGACTGCAAAACTGATGCTGGAATGTTATGCGTGGCTTTTGATTTCTTGGGGATATTTGCCTTGGTAACATCTTATGAGAGGATATATCAATTCCCATTGGTCCCACCTCCCTCCCTCTCATTTTGTTGCCTTGACGATGGGTATATTTTAAGGTTAGGGTTTGATTTTTGGATAAGTGCAAGTTTTAGTCACAAATTCACAAGCACTAAAAATGAAGTTTTATTAATACTTTTCACAATACAAGAAATGCATTTGATAAGTGAATACATTCTAAAATTTCTCTATCCTCGGATTATTAGCAGAAGTGGATATATTCACAAGTAACACTATGAAGACATTTTTTAGCATAGAGTATAATATAATTCTTGGACATACATAAATCCATGCATTTGCCAAAATTGCAATTTGGCAATGGCAAATCAAAATTTTCCCTGCAAATCATCTTATTTTTCATCTCTTTATAACTCAGTCCACCTGTCAAAGGCCAAAAAAAAAAAATCTTCATATATATAAAGTAAAGATCTTCAGCAATATTCAGCATAAAAATTCAAAAGAGAGATGCATTATTAATTTATTTCTTTATGCATATTCTAAGTTCGAAGTATTATTTGTATGAATAAATTATGAAAAAGTTCAATAGAATTGGTCAAAAGGAAAATGAAAGAATATTAAGGATTCTTTCAAGAAATTATAATGGAAATTAAACAAATAAATGATACTAAAATATACCATGTAGGTGTTGACCTGATGCAAAGCAGAGTGAAGGTAAAATGGCAATGAAAATGGAAAGTAGAATCATCTCCTTTGTCATCTTCTTAAAAAATGGTGAGGTTGCTTTGCATTAGTTGAGAGCTGGATACAAGATATTATTTGCCCTACTATAACTGTACTAATTTATAAACAATATTTCCAAGTTACAACCAACAGTTACTGTTTTTTTGCACTTTTTATTAACATGTAAATGATGTGAAAAGGGAAGTCATTCTCTCCTATTTTTCTTTTTGTTAGACAAACAAGGATATTTAGTTGCCATGGCTACACAATAACATAGTGTAAGATCTGTTGGACTGCAGGCAATAGCATAGAGTTCATCTATGCAGAAAATGGAAGCAATTATACTTAATGACTTACAATTGCCACAAAATGTATAAAAGTATGAAACTTGAAGCATATCACTCACCATTTCAACCATTTCCAAAAAAAGGAAAAAAAAAATAAGAAAATTAAATCGTGTGATTCACAACAACCAATAACTCTTATATATATTTTTGACATTAGAGAAATCCCTCCATTAATGATGAAAAATAATAATAAAAAAAATCGTAAAATAGTTCTTAACTCTAAATTAAAATATCCAAAATTTCTCAATTTCTCAATCAATTGCAGATAACAGATGCACAAACTTACTTGTATGGCCAGTGAAAATGTGAATTGAATCATCAATTCCCTCTGAAAAATACCAAAAACACAGAAAAAGAAATTAAAAAATCAATAAAAAATAAAAAAATGCTTACTTTATTAAGAATGTTAAATAAGTCTTAAGGTATGAAGTACTGAAACTGAGCAAGTTGCATACTTACCAGCATTTTCACCATCTGAGCCAGTGTCGTCGTCGGCATCGGGAAGATCTATATTGAGAAAAAGCAATTGATTTCAACAGAAAATGGTAAATAAAGGGATATGAAAGTGAATTATATCAAGTTATATATGAACAGAGAGCAGTATATGAAGAGAGAGAGAGGACCTTCGTCGTCGACAGTGAGTTCGTGTATAATATCAAACTTGTCTAGAAAAACCTCGCCTTGATCATCGTCTTCTTCATGGACTGGATCCATGATTTGGACTATTCATTGTTTTTCTCGATTTTTGTGATCCTCCGTCCAGAGAGGTTTTTCCAGGATTTCAGACGTCTATTCATATGCGCAACCTATTCATATCTACAAATTTCATGAGGATAATAATAATTTTGGTTTCTAATTTTAAAACATTGGAACAATTATATAATAGAATTTTTAAATATATTTTCTTTATTTAGTAAATTTTGAATATAAAATAATTTTAGAATTTGTTAATTTAGAAAGAAAATTTTTAAATACATAATTTGGATGTGAAATAATTTTAAAATTTGGTGAAATAAGAGTTTATTAAATTATAAAATAAATTAGTAGTGAATCACTGCATTGCTTGGACTATTATTTTATCTTATTGTTATATTTAAAAATAAAATATTAATCATTAAAATATATTATGAAGTCTAAATTAAGTGCATGTGACTTAATTTAATTAGAAAGTCATAATTATCCGTCTTAAAAGCAAATTAAATAGCAATTTTTTGGCTTCAGAAAATATAATTACATATGAATTACTGAAATTTCATTATTGTTTTCATCAATCATTTTTAATTATACTTTTGAGAAGAGTTGCTTTTTAAAAAAAATTATTATCTATTGTTTGTCTCTATGGCAAAATTAGTGGAGACTCGAGAGGCATTGATTTGAAAATTCTCCTAATTTATAAATAAAAAGAATATGATATAAGTAGTAATCTAATTTTAACTTACCAACTATTTATTTCATAACTTTAATTTGAATTGTAAATCCTATTATGAAAACGAAAATACTCACATTAATAACATACATGATTCTAATAAAAAATGAGCTTTTCTTAAATTTAGTTTCTTAGATCTTTTATACACCATATCACATATGGATCATTAATAAAAAATAATTTTTTTTTTAAATTTAATTTTTTAAATTTTTTATGTGACATATTACATAAGAATCATTGAAAAGAAATTATTTTATTTAACAATATGATTCTTTATCTTATTATATGTCATATTCTATATTCTATATTTTTTTTATAAATCCCATTATATATAAAAATATATTGACAGTTAAAATATTTTAAAATAATTTTTTTATCCTATATATAACTTGGGTATATAAAAAATATAATATATGAAATGAAATATACAATAGGATAAAAGATTTGCACTATTAATATGTTAAAAATAAAAATAAAAATTCAACTCTAAAATTTTATATTATGAGATGAGATAAAATTTTAATTACGTAATTATTAAGTCATTCATTCATTCATAATCCTAATTATAATTCTAATTAAATAAATAATTATTTTGTCTTTAAAACTTTACATAACTAATAAAATGATTTTTTTAAAATATTATTCCACCAATTTTATCATTAAAAACGCATGTAAAAACTAAAATAATCCTAACTTTTGTGTTACATGAATATTTATTTAGTGAGTGTTTGGTAAAAAATTTTGATATAGCTATTAGCTTTTTTTATTCTTAATAGCTATATTATAGCGTTTGATTATCAACAATTGTTAATTTAAACAGCTATTGTTTGGAAAAATTTTAAATCGGAGTTTTAAAATAATTATTTTTAATTAAAAAAATTAAATTATTTTATAAAAATAATATTTAAATAAAAAATAAATATTAATATTTATCTTTAATAGTCATTTAACATAATAATAACTAACCGATAATAATAATTTTATCAAATACTTGTAATAATTAACTATTAGATAACAACCGTCAACTACCAACTGTTACGAGAAGCTAAACTGGACAAAACTTTAATTACACTATCTTCAACTTAAATTTTTACTATCAATTATTACAAACAACTAAATTGAACATATCCTTAATCACACTATCTTCAACTTAAATTTTTTTATTACTTCAAGTTAAAAAATTTTACTATAACATTTCAATCATTCTCAAGTTTAGTATAAAATTGGGATCAATTTGAAAGCGAGTGCTAGATTTAATTATTATTAATATTAAAATTTATTTTTTACTATTAAAAAATATTTATTTATTATTTTATTAATCCAAAAAATTGTCATTTATTCTTTTCCACAAATTTATTTTGTTAATCCACAAAAATTATAAAGTGTTTAAAAACAATAATTGAAAAAAAAAATCACACACAAAAATTAATGTATTAGTCATAGTGTTATACTGTTATTGCCACTTTTCTCAAATTTTCTCATCTTCTTCGTATCTAAGTGGCTTTGGTCGTCCACTCACTTGATAACACTCACTTCTTCCACCGTCCATTCTCCCCTCCAAATTTACACCGTCCTATTCTATCGAAAGTTCCTTTTCAGCCATATCCATTTTCAAGCCCAAAAATACTCACTCACAATCCCCAATTCTCTCTTTCTCTCTCTCCGCTCCCTCCACTACCATCACCATCACCGGCAATGATAGCTCTCTGAAACAATCCAATTTCCCTTCAATCCAAAATTCCTCTATCTACACGACTCTCAAGAACTATTGCCTCTCGAAAATCCCTCAGTCTCTTCTTCTCCGCCACTTTCCCTTCTCTCAACCTCTTTTCCACAATCTCCCACCGCTCCCACGGCGAATCCACTGAAGCCTGTTAGGAAAAATAAATAATTAGAAAGCTTTGAGGCATGTTAGAAACACTGTCTTTTAAGTGTTAATGTCTCTACTTTCTAAGTTACTGCATGATTTTAATGGTAGTACACTCTCAGGATACAATAAAGCAGACCTTGAAATCTACAAGCAGCAAACTTGAAAATTTCCTTTAGTGAATTGTATCAGAAAGAGAAAGAAAAACAGAAGGAAAAAGTAATTTTCTTGGCCTGCAGAAGTCTACTTTTATAGACTTTAAGACACTCTTTCAAACAGACACAATGTTTGAGTTAAAAACCAATAAATGCTTAAAGCAGTTTCTTTTGTCTCCATTCAAACAGTCACAATGTTTGAATAAATAGCTGTCTGATTCTTTATCCAAAATATTTGTAATTAATTAAATAAATATTTCATAATTAATAAAATGATAATAATCCAAGTGCCCA
>CANXYC010906600.1:0-16214 GCA_948193065.1 Aleurites moluccanus | reverse complement strand
ATGTATAAATTGTTACCTTTGGGTACTCTTGTTCCTTAGTGATGTGAGATGCATCTTTTGATTAGTAAGGAACAAGAGAAAGCTATGTAATGATAATGGTAAAGATATGATTGATGTTTAATTGAATTTATAGAAATGATCATTGTATGATATTATATGATGTTATAATTGATATAATTGTGTATGAGATTTAGAATAGGTGAGTTCTACGGGTTTATGGTGGCCTTAATCCTACCCTTACCCTAGGACCGTCGCACCACTGGAGTTGGGGTATGACATTGGCACTCAATTTTTGTTTTCAAAATACTTATATATTTTAATAATATAAACTAATTATGTTATATATATATATATATATATATTAAAAAATTAGATTGGAAAGTTGAAAAGAATTTATTTTGAATTTGAATTTTTATAAAGAGATCACATTATATTAGATTTTATAATAACATAATATATATAAGGGTATTTAAGTCTTTTTCAATCACTTAATCAAATGTGTTAGTTATTTTGAATAAAATAATAATTTATCAACTGTAGCATTCTAGATTATACCAAAAATAGTAGGAATTTTTTTCCGATTTTGATCAATAAACACTTGTAGGATTTATCAACACAACAAATTAATACTATAATAAATTTAGGAATGGTAAATCCTGACAAGTGAAAAATCATAGGACTAATAGAATGTTAGGCAAAGATAAGAAGAAAACTAATGAGTGGTAAAACTGTAAATAAATTGAAAGTCATGGATAAATTGAAAATTTCCTATTTAAATTCATATTTATACCCTAAGATAGTATTAAGTGAAATAATGGTAAAAAATAATCCAAATCATTCCCCACTTTTGATATTGAAATTAAATGTATTTTTTTGTATTATTCATTGTAATTATTTAATCATTTCTTACTAATTTGCCCTTTAAATTTCTATAAACCCTAAAAATTTATCCATAAACCCTAAATTGTATACTTAAACTCTAATTTATTAAATTGTTTATTCTATTTTAAGATAAACTAAATTTGATGAGTTAAAGGAAAATTAAAAGTATAATGAAATTTTTCATATGCTTGAAATTATTAGAAATCAAGAATGACATTATTGTAAATAGAAAAATTATACAAGGTCAAAATGGGAAATACACTATTTAGAGGATCCCACTCTAAATTATCTAAAAAAAATCTTGAAAACTCCATCTTCCTCTCCATTGTTGGTACGGCTAAATGTAACACCCAGTATTTGGAATATTTAGAGTAGTTGTGTTCACTTATAATTGTTTAATGAATATTAGCATATATATATATATATATATATATATATATATATATATATATAAACATGATAGATAATTTAGCATTATCATATTGTGTATAGATTACTCTTAGAATGGGTAGATGTCAATAGATGATTAAATTTACGGTGATAGACATGATTAAGTATAGATCTGTTGAGTTTGGATAAGTTAGAATAGAGAAGCATGAGAGATTCTCACCAGCAAACCTTTCACGGGCATGAAGTATGTCTTTACGGGCATGAAGCATCTGTCACGGGTGTGAAGCATCCTTCACAGGCATAAAGCATCCACTATGGGCGCGAGATATCATTCACCACTATGATAAAATTTTATATAAATTTGCAAGATCCTCATATTTTCCTTCATCGGAGTGAAACGTCTCTTCACAACCGTGAAAGTATTTTGGACCTAAATGTAAATAGTGGCATTCAAGGCCGTGAAACCTCTCTTCACTGGAGTGAAGACACGGGCCTATAAATATATGACCTCATTTTTTCATTTTAAGAATTTCATTTATTTCGTCCATTTTTTCTACTTTATAAATACTCTTCAACTACCCTTAAACTCATTAAAGCCTCTTCTCCAATAATTATATTAACTTCATTAATACAAGAAATAAGAATCAAACAACTAAAAAATACCAAGACTTTAATTTCTCAAGGATTATCCATTTCAAGGTATTTATTCCAAACTCAATTCTAAGTTAAGATAAGTTAATACATTGTTAAAGTAGATGAATATAAGTTATGTATAAATGTTTAAAAGCATCAATTAGAAATTATTATGAATTATAGGAAAGAATAATGGATTTAGGGTTTTGGGTGAATAGTAGCTACTTATCCTAATCTTCTACATTTCTCTAAAAGGTGATTAAATTGATACTGGAAATCATGTTAGGATTCTTAAATATGATTAGAAACATGAGAATTCATTATGTATGAGTATTATTGGTTAAAACCCTAATTTTGAGTATTTGGGATTTGACATAGGAGAGGATAATTCAAGGAAATAGAAAAGATTGTTGATTTCACAGTTTAAGGGCTTAACAAGGATAATTTGCTTTGAGATAAGTATAACCATTGCACATGCATGATAATCTTTGAAATTGATTGTTCAATCCTTCCTAATGTATATGTATATAACCTTCATGTTATGAAATATTATATTATCAGACTATTTAATAAATTTCCCATGATATTCTTAACTTGATGATAACTTGATACATGTAATTACCTTGTATGATGTGAATGACTTAGTCATCCTTCCTTAGACTAAGCTCATTATGAAACCTATTTGCTGAATTGAATGAATATATGTTTATATGTTGATGGTCTCGTGACCAATATGTTTCTATAAGGAAAATAAGCTATATAACCTATGATATGCATATGTATAAAACGTTCTTTCCAATGAGAGTAAATTCATTGGTCCATGTGCACAATGGGATCCCAGCTAATAGGATTTATATTAGTGTTCCACCTAGAGGGGGCCATGAGCTCTAGGCATATGATTGGTCAAGCATATGTGACACGATAAGGTAGCAAGGTTACCTATACATTATGATTATGACAGTTTTATCTTATGATTTGTTTGATAGTGTTATTCAATTATGAGCACTTATGTTCTTTGTAAGTATAATCCTATGATACTTTCATACCTAAGTTTTTTGGCTTAACCAATGCATTTTATGTTTATATCTTACTAAGTTGAAAGCTCACTCTTCTTCTTTGGATTTCAGGGGATAGTGTAGCTCAAGAGAGTTAATTCAGAAGACAGAGCTTCTTGATCCATTCCTCTAATAAGACTCTATGTAATTCTTTGATGAACCATTATTTTACATTAATGTATTTATATTGTATGAGGAGTATACTCTAGAGCTTCGTAGTTAGATGTTGAGGATGATACTATTTTGATGTCTAGATTGACATATTTATGGATTGTCCCTTGTTCTTTGTTGATATGGGATATATCTTTTGATCGGTAAGAAATAAGAGGAAATCATATGAAGATGTATTGAAATGCATGAATGACAATTATATGATTCAAATAATTGACTATGCTTGATGATGACTATGTATTATATAGATATATGATGTGTATGATATCTAGGTTATAGGTCTTCTACGGACTTATAGTGGCCTTAAGCCTACCCTTGCCCTAGGACCGTCACACCACTGGAGTTGGAGTGTGACAAAGATGGTATCAGTGTTATAGGTTTATAATCCTTAATATAGAAAGATAGATAGATGTGCATGACCCTAGTCTAAATGTTGATTAAGATAATTACGGAGCATAGGATTCATATCTCGTCCATGTTGTGACTTCCTTGGGCATAGATACGCATTGAACGTGCGTAGTGAGTCTAATCTTGTTCGTTTTTCTTATCAATATTGAGATGCCTCTATGACACTATAGAGGACGAGGACGAGGTCGAGGCCATCCTAGATAAGATTTACCTTCCGAAGAAGGCTCCGTAGGTGGGAATGATGGTGATGAGGTTCCTCCAGTGCCACAAGTGGATATGGCTAATATGGCTCAATAATGGTAGCTAAGTTCATTACTCTGCAAATACAGCAACAAGTACCTCAAGTACAGGCTCCAAAGATTCTCATTCCTCCTATAGTCCTACCACCAGTTGTACCTCAAGTAAATGAGGCATCATTCGAGAGGTTTCTTAAGCTAAAGCCTTCGAAGTATAAAAGGGAGGTGGATCCTACTGATTTCCTAGAAGAAATTGAAGAGAAAGTACAGATTTTGTGGATTCCCGATCACAGAGCCATAGAGTTTGTTTACTATCTGATGAAAGCTGAGGCCAAAGAATGGTTCAAGAAAAGCATTTCTAGTATGCTACGAGGTAATGAGGATCTTTCTTGGGAAAGGTTCATGGAATTGGTGCTGAATGAATTCCTTTCAGAGAGCGTAAGGGAAGCTAAATCTATTGAGTTTGAGAGATTAGTTCATGCTCCTGGTATGAGTATTTCAGAGTATGCCAGGAAGTTCAGTAAGTTGAGCAAATTTGCTCCAGCTTTGGTGCCTATGGAAACAATGCAGACTTAGAGATTCCACAAAGGATTAGTGGCTCCATTGTTTAAACTCTTAGCTGCTTTTGAGTTTGACTCTTACTCTAAGCTTGTATATAAGACTAAAGTGATTGAGAATAGAGAGATGGAAGCCAGATATGAGAGAGCAGAGAAGAAGAAAGTTAAATGGGCAGCTCTTCCAAACAAGAGAGTGGGATAAAAAATATGGGAATGACTCATCAGTCAGCTCCTTAGAGTGGGCACAAAGGACCTTCAAAAAGATCGCAACAGAGTTGGATTACCCTTGGACCCACTTCTCAGATGAGCCATGATATAGCCAGTTCCGCACCACTTAGGACTACAAATCATTTGTGTCCTACGTGTTCATAGAGGATCTTGTTATTATAAGACAGTAGTATGCTATGGATGTGAAAAACAAGGTCATTTACTCAAGAATTGTCCACAATCATCCTTTGAAGTTAGACCTCAAACTTCTTATACTACAATTCAAATGGATAGGGAGATGAGTGTTGGTCAGTAGTTAGGTGTAGGCTGAGGCACCTTGGGCAGGACTCCAAAGGCTGGCAGAAGGTCAGGACAGCATGTGGCTCAGACTTCAAGGTCAGCTCCTATGAGTAGAGACAGAGGGAGAGTATTTGCTTTGGCACAACATGGGGCCCAGACATCCAACACGATTTTTACAGGTATTCTTCTTATCTAAGCTTTGAATACTAGAGTGTTATTTGATTCGGGAGCTACTCATTCCTTTGTATCATCTTGTTTTGCTGAGAAATTGCATGTGCCATGTCAGTTGCTTGAAAATCTGTTGGTTGTTTCTACTCTTTTAGAGGAAGAAATTGAAGTCCAGAACTTTTATCCTTCATATGTGGTTAGCATAAGTGGCAAGAGCTTAAATGTAGATTTGATTGAATTACCTATGTAAGAATTTGATGTGATTTTGAGCATGGATTGGTTGTCCAAGCATTATGCTACCATAGATTGTAATGAGAATAATATAGTTTTTAAGCCACCTTCGGGTAAAGAATTTGAATTCTAACAAGAGAGGACCGAAGTTTCATACAATGTGATGTCTGCCATTAGGGAGAGAAGATTGTTGAGGAAGGGTTGCCAAGGGTGTTTGGTTTATGTCTGGGATACTCAGAAGGAAGTAAAAGGTATAAAGCAGATTCTAGTAGTTAGTGAGTTTCAGGACATATTTCCTAAAGAGTTACTAGGGTTGCCACCGGATAGAGAGATGAGAGTTCGGTATTGAGTTAATACCTGGCACGAGCCCAATTTCTATTCCTCCCTACCATATGGCACCAATTGAGTTAAAAGAATTGAAGGTTTATTGCAAGATATTCTTGATAAGGGATTCATCAGACATAGTAGTTAGCCTTGGGGTGCACCAGTGCTCTTTGTGGAGAAGAAAGATAGTTCGATGAGATTGTGCATAGATTACAGGCAGCTTAATAAGCTTACCATCAGGAACAAGTGTCATTTTCCAAGGATAGATGATTTGTTTGACTAGTTGTAGAGTGCTAGTCATTTCTCTAAGATAGACTTTAGGTCGCGCTATTATCAGTTGAGAAATCGGAATGAGGACATATCAAAGACAGCTTTCTGGACCAGATATGGACACTATAAGTTATTAGTGTTACAATTTGGATTGACTAAAGAACCAGCTGCATTTATGGACTAGATGAATAGGGTGTTCAGACCATTTCTGGACAAATTTTTCATTGTATTTATCGATGACATTTTTGTATATTCTAAGAGCATGAAGAAAATCTCTGGATTGTCTTGCATATTTTGAAGGAACATGAGCTATTTGACAAGTTCTCCAAGTGTGAGTTTTGGCTTAATAGTGTTTGTTTTCTTGGGCATGTGGTAAGCAAGGAAGGACTTAAGGTTGATCCGAAGAAAGTGAATGTGATTCTTAATTGGTCTCGACCCATGAATGTTTCAGAGGTTAGAAGTTTCTTGGGTTTGGCGGGGTATTATAGAAGGTTTGTTCAAGACTTTTTCAAGATTGCAGCATCTCTGACTAAGCTTACTCAGAAGCAAGTGAAATTCCAATAAACGGATGTTTGAGAAGAGAGTTTCCACAAGTTGAAGACTTTTTTTACCACGACACATGTTTTAGCCCTACCGTTAGGAGAAGGAGGATCTATAATGTACTATGATGCATCGAGAGTGGGACTTAAATGTGTGCTTATGCAATATGGTAGAGTAATAGCCTATGCTTCTAGACAGTTGAGGAAGCATGAGGTGAATTACCCTACACATGATCTTAAGATGGTTGTAGTTGTATTCATGTTGAAGATATGAAGACACAACCTATATGGAGAGAAATGTGAGATCTTCACATATCATAAAAGTGTGAAGTATATCTTTCAACAGAAAGATCTCAATCTCAGGCAGGGGAGATGGATGGAGTTACTAAAAGACTATGATTATGAAATTTTGTATCATCTAGGAAGGGCTAATGTGGTAGTGGATGCTTTGAGTAGAAAATCTTTGGGAAGTTTAAATCATATCCATATTAATCAAAGAACACTAGTGAAGGATGCAAAGTTTACATGATATAGGGATTAGATTAGATCTGTCAAATGCGGGTGTAGTTTTGGCTCATTTCCAAGTTAAGTCAATATTTATTTATCAAATAAGAGAAGCACAATATAAGGATCCTCAGTTGGTGAAGCTGAAGAATGATGTGGGAATGGAGAGAGCTCCAGGCTTTGCTATAGTTGATGTTGTACTAAGATTGGACTATAGATTATGTGTTCTAGCAGTGGATATATTATGTGTTCCAGCAGTGGATGGATTAAGAGATGTGATTCTCAAGAAAGCCCATCATTCCAGCTACAGTGTGCATCTAGGTGCAACGAAGATGTACTATGACTTTAAGAGTTCTTATTGATGGAGTGTAATAAAGAAGGATACTGCAGAGTTTATGGCTAAGTGTCTGACTTGCCAACAAGTTAAGTTTGAGTATCAAAAGCATTTGGAACTACTTCAACAGTTGCATTTGCCAAAATGAAAATGGGAGAGAGTGACTATGAATTTTGTAGTTGGAATAACAAGGACTTTAAGAGGTCATGATTTGATATGGGTTATTGTTGATAGATTGACCAAGTCAGCTCACTTTTTGTAAGTTAAGATGACGTATACGACTTCTCAGTATACACAAATATATATTGATAAGATTATTAAGCTTCATGGAGTTTCAGTTTTGATTATCTCTGATAGAGATACTCAATTCACCTTGAGATTTTAGCAAAAGTTGCAAGAGTGCTTAGGTACACAGCTTGACTTCAGCACAACATTTTATCCACAGACAGATGGGCAATCATAAAGGACCATACAAACTCTAGAAGACATGCTGAGAATGTGTATTCTAGACTTTAGAGGTAATTGAGATACTCACTTGTCGTTGATATAGTTTGCCTATAATAATAGCTACCATTCAACGATCCGGATGTCTCCTTATGAAGCTCTGTATGGTAGAAAGTGCAGATCTCCCTTATGTTGGGATGAGATTGGGAAGAAGCATATCGAAGGACCTGAGTTGATAAGATACACGTCTGAAAAGATACCACTCATTCAAGAGAGATTGAAGACGGCTTTCAATCGCCAAAAGAGTTATGCCTACCCAAATAGAGAAGACCTTCAATTTTTCGTTGTGGATCTAGTGTTCTTAAAGATCTCATCTATAAAAGTAGTTCTACGGTTTAGCAAGAGAGGCAAGCTTTTTCCTTGATTTATCGAGCCCTTTAAGATTTTGAGCAAGGTTGGAGAGGTCTCATATAGGCTAGATTTTCCACCTAACATAGATGGTGTGCATCCGATGTTCTATGTATTGATGCCTCAGAAGTACGTCGCCGATCCTTCTTATATGCTACAAGCTTTAATAGTGGACCTTCAACAAGACTTGACATATAAGGATATTCTAGTCGCCATTATGGACCGAATGATCAAGAGACTATGTAATAAAGACATAACAATGGTTAAGGTCCTATGGAGAAATCAATCAATGGAAGAGTGCAATTAAGAGGGTGAGTAAAGTATGCAGTACAAGTACCCCATCGATTCCAAGAGCAAGGTAAGTCTTAAAATTCAAGGAAAAATTTTCTTAAGGTGGAGAGAATGTAACACCCAGTATTTAGAATGTTTAGAGTAGATGTGTTCACTTAAGATTGTTTGATGAATGTTAGCATATATATGTATATATATGTGTATGATAGATAATCTAGCATTGTTATGTTGTGTATAAATTACTCTTAGAGTGGGTAGATGTCAAGAGATGATTGAATTTGAGGTAATTGAATTTAAGGTGATAGCATGATTAAATGTAGGTCTGTTGAGTTTGGATAAGTTAGAATGAAGAAGCGTGAGAGGTTCTCACCAGCAAACCTTTCACGGGTGTGAGATATCATTCACCACTGTAATAAAAAATTTTGTGCAAATTTGCCAGATCCTTAGATTTACCTTTATAGACGTGAAACGTCTCTTCACATCCGTGAAATTATTTCAAACCTAAATGTAAACAGTGGCCTTTATGGCCGTGAAGCCTCTCTTCACAGGCGTGAAGACACAGGCCTATAAATATCTGACCCTATTTCTTCATTTTCAAAATTTCATTTATTTCGTCCCTTTCTCTCTGTACTTTATAAATATTCTTCAACCACCCTTAAACTCATTAAAGTCTCTCCTCCAATAATTATATTAACTTCATTAATACAAGAAACAATAATCAAACAATCAAGAAACACCAAGATTTTAAATTCTCAAGGATTCTTTATTTCAAGATATTTATTTCAAACTCAATTCTAAGTTAAGATAAATTAATATATGGTTAGAGTAGATGAATATAAGTTATGTATAGATGTTTAAGAGCATCAATTAGTAATTATTATGCATTATAAGAAAGACTAATGGATTTAGGATTTTTGGGTGAATAGTAGCTATTCATCCCAATCTTTTATATTTCTCTAAGCGGTGATTAAATTGATAATAGAAATCATATTAGGAATCTTAAAGATGATTAAAAACATGAGAATTTATCATGTATGAGCATTATTAGGTAAAACTCTAATTTTGAGTATTTGGGATTTGACATAGGAGAGGAGAATTCAAGGAAATAGAGAAGATTGTTGATTTCACAATTGTTTAAGGGCTTAACAAGGATAATTTGCTTTGAGGTAAGTATAACCATCGCACATGCATGTTGTTCTTTGAAATTGATTGTTCAATCCTTCCTAACGTATATGTATATAACCTCTATGTTATGAAATATTGTATTATTAGCCTATTCAATAAATTTTCCATGATATTCTTAAATTGATGATAACTTGATACATGTAATTACCTTGTATGTTGTGAATGACTTGGCCATTCTTCCTTGGACTAAGTTCATTATGAAACCTATTTGCTAAATTGAATGAATAAATGTTTATATGTTGATGGTCTTGTGACCAATATGTTTCTATGAGGAAAACCAAGCTATATAACCTATGATATATATATATGTATAGAACGCTCTTCCCAATGAGAGTAAATTCATTGGTCCATGTGCACAATGGGAGCCCAGTTGATAGGATTTTTATCAATGTTCCACCTAGAAGGATCCATGAGCTCTATGCATATGATCGGCCAAGCATATATGACACGATAAGGTAGAAAGGTTACCGATGAGTTATGATTATGACAGTTCTATCTTATGATTTGTTTGATAGTGTTATTCAGTTGTGAGCACTTATATTCTTTGTAAGTATAACCCTATGATACTTTCATACCTAAGTTCTTTGGCTTAACCTATGCATTGCATGTTTATATCTTACTGAGTTGAAGGCTTACTCCTCTTCTGTGGATTTCAATGGATAGTGTAGCTCAAGAGAGAGCTAATTCAGAAGACATAACTTCTTGATCTATTCCTCCAAGAATACTTTATGTAATTCTTTGATGAAACATTATTTTGCATTAATGTATTTATATTATATGAGGAGTATACTCTAGAGATCTGTAGGTAGATGTTGAGGTTGATACTATTTTGATGTCTAGATTGACACATTTATGGATTGTCTCTTGTTCCTTATTGATGTGGGATATATCTTTTGATCGGTAAGGAACAAAAGAAAATTATATGAAGATGTATTGAAATACATGAATAATGATTATATGATTCATATAGTTGACTATGCTTGATGATGACGATGTATGATATAGATATATAATATGTATGAGATCCAGGTTATGGGTATTCTACGGGTTTATAGTGGCCTTAAGTCTACCCTTTCTCTAGGACTGTCACACCATTGGAGTTGAGGTGTGACAAATGTGGTATCAGAGCTATAGGTTTATAATCCTTAAAATAGAAAGATAGATAGATATGCATGACCCTAGTCTAAGTGTTGATTAAGATAACTAAATTTATCCATAAACCCTAAATTATATGCATAAACACTAATTTATTAAATTGCTTATTCCATTTTAAGATAAACTAAATTTAATGAGTTAAAAGAAGATTAAAAGTATAATGAAATTTTTCCTATGCTTGAAATTATTAGAAATCAAGAATGACATTATTGTAAATAGGAAAATTATACAAAGGTATAATGGAAAATATACTATTTAGTGGGTCCAACACCTAAATTATCTAAAAAAAAACTCTAGAAAACTCCATGTTCTTCTCCATTCTTTGTATGGCTGAATTTCTTCCCTAAACAACCTCCATCAAATTTTCCTTCCAACATCATCAAATTCTTCCAACAATCCATCAAGGCTTTAAGTTAAAATCCTACTTACTCATTTTTAAATTTTTTATGAATTCTAGAGTTAGAATACATGAAGATAGATGACTGAAAATTTAAGTTTTAGAAGTTGTAAACCTTAGGTTTATGGTTAGAAGAAATTGATACAAATTGAGTTTAATTTATGAAATATTAAGCTAAAAGAGTTTAGGAATTTTTAAATATGTATTAAGAATAAAAGGTTAAAGCTCAATTTATATGGTCTTAAGGAATGAATTTGAAAATTTTCAAAACATAAATGTTGTAGCTTTAGGTCTTAAATATGTGTTTGTAAAATTATTTTTAAAATTTCAAGTGAGTAAAGAGATATTACGTTAAAATTGAAATTGACTCGGATGGATAGCTCAATAGAAAATACTACTGTGTTTTATTGATTTGAAGACCTTAGATTCTGAATTAGGAAAAGTGTTAAATATAAAAAAGTGTTCATTTATGTATTATCTAGATTTTTGTGAAATAGTTTTACTATTAGTGGAGTCAGCCCTGATAGATATTGTAGGATAACAAGGCTTATTTTAGATAACCATCATGAATTGTGTAATACTTGGATTAATCTAAATTTTGGATATGTTGAAACCTGAGATGTCTTATTTAAGTATGAAAAAGAATCAAAGTAATTTGGATATATGTAGTTCAAGATAACTGTAAATGAATCAGGGCTGCTAGCAGTGAATACTAAAGGAAAACCTTAGATTTAAATCCCTAGAATTTGGGAAAAAACTTAAATTGATTAATTATTAGAAATTGTACTAGAATTAAATGTTAATATGATGTTTAATTGATTTTAGTACAAAAAAAAGGAAAAGATGATGTAAATTATAAAGATGGCCAGATCAGCTTACTTGAAGCATTGAAACTTAAGGTTTGGATTTTGAAGGATTTTGGTTAATCTAATAATTGAGGTGAGTTAAATATATATTATTATACATATTTATAACCATATTTGAAATTATAGAAACCAACTCTATATTTTTTAAGTCTTTGTCGAACCACCATATGAGAAACCCTTTGATTTTTCTTTGCTTTCAAGCCTAATTTTCTATATTTTTATTTAAATTAATATTATGTTTGTTATTGCCATTGGGTTTATTGCAATGTGAACTTGATATGTGAAATTTTGGACATTGTTAAATTTCCCTAAAAACCCATCAAAATGGACCTAAAGTTGTGCACACCAAGTATTCGATGAAATACTCCTTTGAAATCTCCATAGGCCTACCAAACCAATGCCATCATCGTCAGCGACGTTGACTAGCCAATTTCACCAGCTCAACTGACCATTGTTGATCACTTTTGTACCTAGCCTATGTTTGAGTTCCTTGCCATTTGTTATATCAATTATTGAACTTATGACTTATTTATTGAATTATATTGATATTGATTGATTGATGAGATACTGAAGAGCCTATTGCCTTGTTAATTGAACCTTATTGTTTCTGTTACTCACTTGTTACTGTAATTGTTTTCCATTGCTATCCTATGTTGATATGACATTTTCAATGGCCTTTTTGGCATCTATATGAGTTCTTTCTTCTTATTTTACATGTTAGTATAGCAGAGCTATTATTCTGATGAGGTAGTGAGGGGAAAACCATTAGTATTGTGCACAGTGACTATTTTAACTCTCGCTAGAAAGGGATAATGTCCTAGCCATAAGGTATGATCCATCTTATGCTTCATTAATGAGATTGATATATGACATATGTACGAGACCCTATATATGTTATACTAACATGCCATGAGTTTCATTAATTCATTTATCCTACTTTTTTTTTTAATATAATTTATTGTTTATCCTTATATATTCCACCAACAATTATCCTTTATTTATCTATAAGTTAGGCATTTGGTGTGCTATTTATGAAACCATCCATTGTTTCTTACTTACCTATTGTTTCCTACCTAACCCACAGTATAATAATATATATTTAACTCACTGAGTATTTTTAATACTCACTATTTAGTGGTTAAATATTTTTAGGTCATGAACAAAGCTGTTCCAAAGTTTCCTTCTTCAGTGGAACCAATTTGTCTTTTATAATTTAATTATCATTATATTTTCTTTGAAAACTCTAGAAGCTTCATGGTTGTATTATTAAATGAGTTAGTTATATGCAAAAGTAATATATAGATAATACTTAGACTGTTATCTAAAATGTATGAAACATGTTAGCTAAGGGTTGGCTTATGGATGATGATAGATAAATGAATGATATTAATTATAAAATTATTATAATAGATGAAGAATATGAATTGTAACAGAGGTTCTATGGATGTTGTAGCCTTAGGCCGTTCCTACATCCTATGATCGTCATGTTCCAAAAATTGGGACGTGACATCAATGAAAATAAATATAAAGTATTGTTTAATTTATTTCACAAAATAGAGTGATAAAATTCTTAATTAAGTTAAATCTTAAAAAATTAAATAAGTTTTGTTCCTCTTTCTTTTCATTCTTTTTTTCTTTTACTTGAAATTGGAACAATCCTACTTTATATGTCTATTTTTTTGCATTCAAAATAAATAATTTCAGCCTTTTTGTCACTTAATTGCTTTTTCTTTGCCCTGAAACTTCTTCTTTTGAGTTTATCTATTGACAAAAAATTGTCAAATTTTTGTGAGAATAGAGCAATCTCATCTTTCTTTTCCTCTTCATTAGAGAAGTCATCATTCTTTTCACAATTCCTTTATCTTTCTTGATAGTCTTCCCTTCTTCTTTTTCTCTTGTAACTTCTCTAGTATTAAGTTTCAATTCAAAAGTCATGAGATTTATAACCTAATATTCAAGAGTCAAGGATCTCAAGTTCTTTGATTCTTCAATAGCATCAAATTATGCTGGTAATGATCTCCAAATTTTAGTGATAAGCTCTTTTTGAGTGAATACTTTGTCAAGACCCTTCAAGTCATTCACTATTATAGTGAATCATTTGTAAATTCCATTAATAGTTTCATCTTTCTTCACAGTGAAATTTTCAAAACTTGAAGTAAGTACTTAATTTGTACCTTCATGAATAACTCTACGCTCATCTCATATTTCATTTGTCGAATTACATCTATTAAATTTGGTAGCATCAAGAGAGCAAAATAAAAGATTTATAGCTTTAAAGTTATTTGCTATTTTTCTTTTATCTTCAACTGTAAATGTTGAATACTATTTTGGAGTAGTGAAATTTTTAACCACAGGAACATATAGTCCTTTCTCTATCACTTCCCAAAACTCACATCCTTTAGAATAAATATGAACTCTCATTCTCACTTTCCCTTGATTGTAATTGACCACGAAATAGTGGTGACCTTATAGAGCATTGTTCTTCATAAAAAATAGAAGTAGATGTGGAAGTTTATGCCATAGAAATAGATCATAAGATCTTAAAATTGTGAGATTTTAGATAAATTATAGCACAAGCTCTAATGCCAATTTTTATCCTACTTTGGGAATATTCTTAGAAGGGTGAATAGGACTTTAAAAATTCTAATGTAATAGTCACCCTATATGTAATATAAACCATGAAATATATGAACAAAGCTATAAACAGATAGGAATAGAGAAAGTTTAGCTAATTTTATAGTGGTTCAGAGTACAAACACTTTTCCTATGTCCACTTTTCTCAATATCAACTTGATATTGAGATTTCATTAACCAAGGGTTTACAATCCAAATTAATACACTAGTTTCAATGGGATTTCATCTTTTTATAATAGGATACCATACACAAGTCTTTCTCACTAAAGATAAGAAATTTATAAGTCCCTCTTAAGACTTAACAAAACTATTTGAAAGATAAAAAATGAAGTACAAATAACTAACACTAGAAAAAACTATATTGATTACAAAAGATATAAGTTTAAGTATAAATTGTTCAAAAAGAATCGCTCAAAAACAAAGTAAGAAGAAGAAATCAATAGAATAGTCTTTATAGAGCTTGTTAAAGATTCTTTTATCTTCAAATATTTAAGTATTTATAGCCTTCAAGTGTTGGTAATTAAATATGATTATTTTTAGCTTCATTTAATGTAGATATCTTTTAAAAACTTTTCCAACGGTTATAATTTTTTGTAGATTCGTCTGATGTTTGCAGCTAACTATCAGTAATGGGTATTTTGAGATGATAACAGTCATTATGATAATAGTGTAATGGGTAGACCAATATATCACAAGCTTGATGGATGTTTACTATCTTGAATAGGAAAATTGATTTTTTCAAATGTAAGGGGCATTATGATGCTATAACGAGCATTAAATTTTCTTGTAAAGCCATTCTATTTTGTAACGAATTTGAAGGATTGCTTCTGTCTGATCAATTTAATTTGAAGTATTTTATGTAACGAGCATTATGTTTCCATAATGGACATTATACTTTATTTTATAACAAAACTAAGAAATACGTAGTTAAATGCAACATATCAATTCAATTCAAATTATATATAAATTTGTAATCATCATCAAAATCATAGTGTATTGAAGTTATGTAATTCACAAACTCATGATCCATCATGAAATTAAAGTCATTAAGGATTCAATCCATTATTTATAACACCTTACTGTGGATACCCTAATAAAAAAAATTAAGATCAATTTTCATTTGTTGTTGACATAGCTTTTTAACTCAGGTTTGCTTAGAGTGAAGAATTAGTGAAATGGTTGCCTCACATTCTCTGCGTTTTTGGTTCTTAGGTCCACATGTGCATCAATTCACATATGAAGGGACTCAAGTTTGAGGGATAACACTTGATTTATCATAAATCATGGTTTTCATACTCATCCCTGCTTTTAAATGGTGAAAATAGAGAATTATATATTAAAAGTTTAATAAGAGGTTAAATAAAAAAATAATATTATATATTTATTACTTTACAAATTAAAAATAAATATAATATACATATAACTAAAATTAAATAGCATCAAATATCATATGTTAAGATTCTATACAAATATGTGTATTAATATAATTAACTTTCTAAGCTATGCCATTATACATATAGTTCATGTACAAGAAAAATAGTTCTTCAGTTATAGAAAATAAAATTAAACCAAGATAGGCAAAATTATAAACAAGGCATGATAAAAGAAATGCTAAATAATATGTA
>CANXYC010906520.1:0-32739 GCA_948193065.1 Aleurites moluccanus | reverse complement strand
GCCCCCACCCCCCCCCCCCCCCCCCCCACCCCACACCCCCCCCCGGGGGGCCCCGCGCCCCCCCCCCCCCCGGGGCCGCCCGGGACCCACGGGTCCGCCCCCCCCCCCCCCCCCCCCCCCCTTCCGGTGGCATTAGTCTTGCCTATAAATAGTTGACCCCCTCCTTCATATAAAGCGCCCCGAAATCTCTTGAAGTCGAATTTTCCTTCTTAGATTTCATCTATTCTTCCTCATACACCTATTTCTTCTTATTTTTTTTAACTCTCTTTGAGTTTAAAGAATAATCGTTTAGGGCGTGTGGAGCCTATTTTCTTTAGTTCTCTTTGAGCTAAAGAAGGACCAAACCCGGAGCTTGTGAAGTCTCAAAATTATTTCTAACAAAATCACTATGTTGATTTACTTGTTTTGAATTATCAGATAAAAGACAATCTGACCGTCTTCCCGGGCTTTAACCAATCCCAAGTGGAGTTCTGATCCGGACAAGCAATCTAACCACTTTCTTCTCAAAAAAGCCAGATAAAAGACAATCTGACCGTCTTCCCAGGCTTCAATCAATCCAAAGTGGAGCTCCGATCCGGGCAAGCAATCCTACCGCCTCTTCCTTAAAAAGCAAGGGAGAAGGTATTGTCTCCTAACTCATCTTCTTTACTTTGATAGAGCATCAAAATAAAGAATCAAAACATGATAAATCGGGCATAAATCAACCCTCTTTCGCAAGAAGGAAGAACTGCGTGGGTTTTGATTATCATTAAACGGGATACGCAGGCAAGCTATCTAAGAGCTTCAAATCCAAAAATATTAAAACCCATCTCTTTTCTATTAATTGCTTTATCAATTGCTTTATTGAATGTATTATTCAGGGAATGTGTGATTGACCTAGAACCCATAAGGGCTAGAGTTGATATCCCCTATTTTAAGATTCTTGAATTGTAATAATTTAATTATCGCTCTCTTAACGGCTTTACTGCTTTATTTTCATCTAACTTGCTCATGCATCTATATATCTCATCCTTAAAACTGCTTATGAAAACGCTTTAAATCAAGGTTAAAATTAGAAGCCAAGTTCAATCGAAAATTTAGTCCCCGAATCCTTTTTGGTTTTAAAGACTAGTGCACTTATTTTCCTTTGGGATAAAATTAGAGTCAAAATGGGTTTTTACCTTAAATTTTTCCAACAAAAATAACTTAAGGTGACGACTTCAAAGCATCAAAATCTTTTTCAAAAGGCGCTAAGGTCGCTTCTCAATCCGTGAGAAATCGTCCTGAAAAATGAGAGTATCCTCGATCCGACCTCGGGACGGGAGGAGTGCTTGGGCGAGGCCTCACAATTATGAATTTAATGATGTTTACAAACCTTTGATATATATTATGATTTTGATGATGTTTACAAACCCTTGATATATGTTTTAAGTTTGGTGATGTTCACAAACCCTTGATACATTATTTTGCTTTAATGATGTTTACAAAACCCTTAATATATATTATGTTGCAATAAACTTTGCATTTCTTAGTTTTATTAAAAAACATAGTGTAACGCCCATTGTATATGCATAACGTTTGCTACTGTAAAAGACTTCAAATTGAATTGATAAGACAGAGAACACTTGTCAAGCCTATTACAAAGTGGAATGACTGTTGCAAGAAACATAATGCTCATTATGGTTTCATTATGCTTGTTACATATGAAAGGATCAATTTTCTTCAATCAGATAGAAAGTATCTATCATGACCATTACAAATATGTTAAGTCTCATTACATAATCATCGTAATGACCATTACTATCCCAAACATCTGTTACTACTAGTTAGTTATCAATATCAAAAAGATCTGCAAAAATTTATAGCATTGGAGAAGATTTTTAAAGCCTATTTTGCATATTAAAGCTAAAACTGTCATATTTAATTACCAACACTTGAAAGATATAAATACTTAAAGATTTGATGTTAGAAGAAACCTTTGCCAAGCTTTATAAAGAGTATTTTATTAATTTCTCCTTCTTACTCTATTTTATTTGAGATTTCTTGAACACTTTGTACTTAAACTTTTATTCCTTGTGTTTAATCTAGCTTTTGCTAGTGTTAGCTATTTGTACTTAAATTTATTCCTTTAAATAGCTTTGTTAAGTCTTAAGGGAGACTTGTAAATCTCTTGTCTTTATTTAGAAAGAATTATGGATGGTATCCTATTGTAAAAGGCTGAAATCCTAGAGAAACTAGTATATTGATTTGGGTTTTGAACTCTTAATTATTGGATCTTCAATATTTGGTTGATATTGAGAGAAGTGGACATAGGAGATGTTTTTGTGTTCCAAACCACTACAAAATTGACTAATCTTTCTCTATCTCTGACTCTTTTATAGCTTTTCTTATCTATTTTGTTATTTTAATATTGCATATAGGTTGAAATTGAAGTAAGATGATTTTAAGAACACAACTGGATATGTTTTTTCACTTGGGAGTGGAGTATTTTCATGGAATTCAAAGAAGCAAGATGTAGATGCTCAATCCTCAGCTGAAGCTGAGTATATTGCTGCTGCAACAGCTTTAAATCAAGCTTTATGGATTATAAAGGTCTTGAAAAACCTAGATTTTTTCAAAAAGAACCTACTGTGTTATGGTGTGATAACAATTCAGCTATTTCCATTTCTAAAGATTATGCCCAACATGGGAGAACAAAGTATATGAATGTCAAATTTCTTGCTATAAGGGAAGCACAAAAGAATGGAGATATTCAATTGATATATTGTAGATCAGAAGAGCAATTGGCTAATATACTCACTAAAGCTCTTGCCTATGGCAAGTTTAATGTGCTAAAAAGCAAGCTGGGAGTCTTTAAGAAAAGTTTCAAGGAGGAGTGTTAACTTGTGAAATTTTCTAGATACTTCCCTGGTAATGGATTTAATAATCTTTTGATGATGTTTTGCTTATATTTTGTAATCTTTTGAAGTATTGGCTAGATTAAGTTTATGTATCTTTTTTAAAACCTCCACATCAAATCAAGTCAGAATTTGATTTTTTTGAAATTCAAACATATTGAAGGGAATTAATGGAGGGAAAAACATACTCTTATTATCTATATATATATATATATATATATATTGTTGTAATACTTTGTAATATATGAATGAAAAACAGAGAAAAACTTTTCTAATTGCAAAAACAGAGAAAAACTTTTCTAATTGCTTTATTTTGTTATGTTTATGGTTGTTTTATGGTCTGAAAACTAACAACTTCCACTGTTAGGATGGTTACCTATGAGCCTATAGGCTTGCTTGTTTATATGCTTAGATGTAACTTATATCAAAAGTTGTACCACGCCAAGCATTTGACGAGTTGAAGAGTTTAAGAAATGCATTTCAAGTATGGAGGCTCACTGGCATTATGGGCACGGTGAACTCCATAACAGAACAGTCAAATCATCATCAATCAGCGTAATTAATAATAGTGATTAAGTAAAGAAAGAAAAGTTTAAAGATAGATATTAATCAAAAGGAAAAAACATGTCTCCAGTAGTATTTGATGCATGCATAGTTTTTTCCTGTAGGACCACAAATGGATCAACAAAAACCTTACTTAGGATTTAGGGTTGTGACATCAATTAATGGGTAATTATAGTCAATTTTCTTGAATATTTCACTCAATGTTATTGATTGTGTAAAGAAATTAGAATTGGGATTTTAGGGTTTTGAGATGTAAATAATTTCCAGACAGTGCTATACTTTTGACCTGAATGGTTCTACAACAATTATATATAACCGATTTTGGTGATTAATTTATTTTTATCAACTACTAGTTTTTGTTTCTACACAACTGACATACTTAAATTAAAAGCCATGTGAAACTCTAAAATATTATATGTTCTTAACTATTAGGATCCAAGTATTTTTTTTTATATATATATATAGGATATGTCGTTTGATATACATAGCCTTACTAACATGGTTCTCAGATTCGACCTGGTCTAAGAATCCATGAAGATAGAGGATATGAGAATTTTAGGTTAAGCTATGATCGAACCGAAATTAATCTGGAATAATTAAATTAATACTATATAATAAAAAAAATAAATTTTATTTTATAATTTGACATTTATTATCTAGATGCTTAAAATAAATATAAATGTCAATTTTTCTAGCGAAAATTTAGTGGAAATATTATTTTTCCACTAAAAAACCTAAACCCACATTTTACAATGACAATTTAGTATTTTGCCACTTTATCCATGATATTTGCAGTGGGAAAATATCTAGTTTGGGGCCTAAACTTTTAACAAAAGTTTAGCTCATATCACGTATTTTAACTCAGTCCGATTACCTCTTTATTCTTTACTTTTGGACCAATTAAGGGCATATCTATTAATTTTGACATTAACACTGTTAATATCGACCTATTTCATATTTTTAAGTAATTAAAAAAATAAATGAAAGTCTCTTAGCAACCAAGAGGCAGGTGAGTTGGTGCTTTTAAAAATTAAAGGCAAATAAAAATTATTATGAGGAAAGAGTAGAGAGAATAAGACAGAATAATTTTATAGTGGTTTGGCCAATTTTTGCCTGCGTCCACTTATCAAGATCACACTTAAATATTTTACTACATTGATCTTCTTACCAGGTTCAAGATAAAAAATCTAAATGTTTTGGCTCACACTCAAATCTTTATAAATATTTTCCTATTTAGCTCACACTTAAACTCTTTAGAAGTACAAAAGATGAAAAGAAGAAAATTTCCTTAACTTATCCCAACTCTCTACTAAATTTCAACAACCCTGAAGGTTTTATAATTAATACTTCACAAGTATTGAAAATACAAATTTTAGCTCAAAGGCAATAAATATGATGAAATATGAATAAATACTAAAGTAGGTTGTTCTCAATTACATTTAAACTTCATACCAATCCATATTTATACTCTTGCATGAAATAAAGTCGTTTTACTTCATTAAATGCTCACTAATATATTTCATAGCTTTTTCAACGGCTAGTTTCTTTATTTTTATTTGCCAAGTCACGCCCGCGACTGCCCAGTCAATCCCGCGACTTTTCTAACTCTTACAAACTTCACAGCTGCTACTTGACATTCACGGTTGTGAATTTTCTTCAAGTTGCGCTGCAACTACATTTGTCGCGCTTACAAACATCGCTTAACTGAGGACTGAGGCTACTGTCTTTCTGAGGTCTTCTTAATAGCAGCTGCTATTCTTCAGTGGCGCTTGTGACTTTCACCTTATCTTGGACATTGAGCTTATGTTCATTTTGGAACTCTTACTCGCACCTGCAACTCTTGGTAACAGCTACGACCACAACTTGGTAGTGCCCACTACAAAATATTTGCGCCTGCGAATATTGTCCTGTTTTAGACTGGACATTTCATGATCCTTAGTAGCGGCTAAGACTTATTGGTAGTACCTGTGACTACCTTTCTACATACGACCCTTGGCTTTTATACTACTTAGTAACGGTTGCAATTATTTAGTAGCGCCCGCTACTTGTCTGCATTTCCTGCAACTTTGAGTTTTGGATTTGGCTATCTTGCATATATACAAACAAACATGTTAGATCATTAATTAGTTATTTATAACCATCAAAATGAGCATGTCAAGACATTTAAAGTCTAACAATCTCCCATTTTTTATAGTGACAAATAATCATTAGTGCAAGATAAAAATTATGTGTGTTCATTATGCATTGGGACCAAAACCCTCTCAACAAGTGAAATTGAGTTTAAAATTTGTAAAAAACTAGGCACTTTCATTTTTTTCCCCCTTTGTTTGATACCATTAAAAATATAAATATAAGAGGGAAGGGGAGCATCAATATAATTGTTGCAAAATAATATGTAAGCTTGAATATAAGTTCAAAACAACTCAATAACAAAGATGTTGCAAATGAATTTAAGATTATTTCATTGATAAATAAAATGACCAAATAATAAAAGTTGGCCAATACAAGCAAAATAAAGGAAATACAAGCATAATGGCTAATTCACGAACAAAAAGAAATCAAGCAAGCCTAAAACTAAGAAGATTTTTGATCTTTTAGTTGATATTTTGAGGAGGCTCCAGCATCAGAAACTGCAATAGCTGCAATTGCTGAAATCCTAGCAAAATCTCTAACCTTTTCCTTGCCTTTGGCAAAAAAAGTGGCATTGGCACATGTAGCATCATCGTCGAAACCGAAATCGAAAGTTGAATACACTTCCATCTCATGAAGCTCAGCTGGAAGCTCTCTCGTTTGTCGTCGAAGTAGATAGATTGCACCTTTTACTGCTAATTGAGAAGTTCTTATTGCCTTCTCTATCGAGGTGATCCGTGCATCAATATTATTGATTTTAGCTATGATCTCCCGTTGACGCTTGATTTATCGCTACTTTAACTCATCACATTTTGCAATTAGAAAGTCCATTAGAGAAGTGGATGAGAAATCACCTTCGTGTTAAGGTCAAGGTGCTGGTGGTGCTGAAGGATCTTGTTCCACTTCATTGGACTAACTAACAGGCTATTCTCCCTTCAATACCCAAACTCCCTGCCTATTGTTCTCACTGATATGCATCTTAAAAAAAGTGTGGGTGCCTAGGTATCTAAGGTCAATGTTTGGTTGGATCAAAGGCTCAAAAGGGGTAGATTGCGAAGTGAAATTAGTTACTATAAAGGCTATCCTATTGATTAGGTGCTCGACTATAATATCCTTTGATTTCTTGGTAGCAAGACTTATGAAATGGTCCACAAGCCATCTACCTGAAGCAATCTTTCTACCTGTCTTTATACACCATATAATGAATAGCTCAAATTTGAGCATTGCACTATAACTAGTGCCCCTCCCATTAACAGTGTAGGTGATGATCCTATGAATGGATTTTAGGATCGGACTCCTAATGCTTGTGGACTTAGAATGTTTGGGATTGAATTCTAGGTCTAGAGAAGCAATGTGCTTCCAGAAGACATCATGATCAAATGCATCAATGTAATCCACCTCACCATCTTCAGTAAAGCAAAAAATTTGGCAAAATTATCTAAAGGTCAAGGTTCTCCATTTGCCTAGGAGTCTAAAGTTCACGGTCCTATAATTTTGGGCACTCCTAGTTTCAATTTTAATAGTGAAGAAAAATTCTAAGATAAGTAAGGGGTAAGCATTATCCCTTAGGTCTACCATTGTAAGCCAGTTAACATATGCAAGTTTCTCCCTAACTGGGTTTTGTAATCCTACTTCTCTTAAGGCTAACCAATCTACATAATTTGAAAGTAGAATTACCCGTTTGGTAAAGTTGTTGTAGCATTGCATGTCCTCTGGGTTGAACGATTGAACCATCACTTCAAGGTCAGTGAGATTTCATTATTCTCTAACCTATGTTCTTTCTAGGGTTTGGGTGAGAGAGAATGTGTGTCAGATGAAGAACTTGAAGAAGATGGTTGAGGGAAGGTACATAAGAGAGAGGTTTGGAAGGTTTAGTGCGTTTTGAGGATTCAACCCCTTTTTGTGCCAGGGAATTTCGCTTGGGAGCCATTAGGATTGTGTTTTTGGAAAATGAAATATGTTTAATTTGATTGAAAAAGGGTGTGCGCATAAAGATAGAGTGAAAAAGGAGAGGAAAAAAAAAAAGTATTTCTAAGTTTTAGAGAGATGAACAAATGAAGAGGCGGGATAATATTTAAACTAAAAATCAAGGGATTTGCGGCCGCTAATATTAAGTCATGGGCATGAATCTGAATGACCAGACTGAAAAGGCTCGATAGCGACCGTCACCAAAGAATGGTCGTGGCTGCAAATTTGAGAAATAAAACAGAAAGGACGATAGAAAGAATTCGTAGGCGCTACTAATTTTAGTAGCGGCCGCGAATTAAGAAGTCACAGCAAAAAATATGCAAAATATCAGATTCACAAAACATAACATAAAATCATTTTTCACCATATTTATCAAATTCTCTTTCATCCAACATGCTTAATTCCCTTTTTATATGATTTATCCTCTCTTCTTTCAAGGGTTTTGTAAAAATATCCACCAATTGATTATTAGACACATCAAATTCTAAAACAACATCATTGTTTTGCACATGATCTCTAAGAAAATGATGTTTAATATTAATGTATTTGCTTTTTGAATGTTGAACGAGATTCTTAGATAAATTTATAGTACTAGTGTTATCACACTTAATGAGAATTTTATTTAAGGAGAAAATCTAAGAAAAATAAAAAATATGTTTAAAATTGTATTCCAACTCTCTTTTTCTTTATTATTTCTTTTTCTTTTTTATTTTCACATCATTCTTTTTTGGCTGCACATTATTCTAAATGGAGTTTATATAAATACCTCGTGACTCTAATAATAATTTTCTAAAATACTAAATAACTCTCAAATTATTTTTAAATCAAAATTAACACTTATAAAATCTCCCTCTTATACATTTAAATGCCTTTTTTTTTCTTTTTTGTTTTAAATCACAAAACTTAAATATCACAAGTTATAATACCTTTTTAAAACCAAATTAAATAAATTTTAAGTGAAAATATTAAAATATTTTTATATGACAATTTACTAAATATCCCTAAATCACTAAAAATATAAATTACATTCAAAATAATCCAAATTAACTTCATAATTCATATTTATATCTTAAATCATCACTTGTAATACATAACTTTGAATTTGACCTACAAATACATACAAAATAATTAAAATATTTTTAACTGAAAAATTTAAGATTTCACATAAAAATACCATAGATTTTCTTCATTTATTTTCTTATAATAGATTATTTAGAAAATTCGATTGTAAAATTTCATGTTCTCTATGTAATATAAGTTGAAAATTTTATTTAAAATATTACCGTACTGCTTAATTTAGATAATTATAATTAAAAAAATATATATATCTTATGTGAAGTAACATTTAGAAATCTTAAATGTTTATTTTAAATTATTCATAGTTCTGTTTGCTCAATGCATAATTCAAGGTATATACAAAATGATAGAACTTATTATTTACTTTATTAATTATATTCAAGAATCAATATAATTTTTTTTAAGCAAAAAAATTATTTTAAAATAAAAAATTCATTTATCAATAATTTTAATATTAATTATATAAATTAATATATATAATAATAAAGTATTAAAAAATATTTTAAATTATTTTTTAATATAAATCATTAAAAATAATTAAATCAACAACTAATATAAAAAAAATTACTGTTTCATTATTAAAATTTTTCCTAATTAATGAATTAGTTCATCTTTTTTAAAAAAGCTAATTAAAAGGTATTTGTATTTTTGATTCGTTTAATATTTAATTTTTTTTGTTTGAAAGGTGAAACTTTTTTTTATTAAATTAGAACATAAAAAGATAAATTATTATCCTTACCCATATTTTATGTATTTCTCTTCAACTCTTTTTTTCATAAAAATTAAATTAAAAAATATTTCAAAAATTAAATAAATTAAATAAGGAAATCAATCTTCATTAAGATTTTTTTTTTAATTTTTATGGAAAAGAATTAAGGTGGCGAGTAAGATAAATTTATCTTTTTATGTCTTAATTTAATAGAAAATTTGCACTTTTTAGATGAAATGACATTATAGTGATTGAATAATAAGGATTTTTTAATATATTTTTTTTGCTGGAATATAATCACTGAAATTGATTTTCGTCCAACCTTGATGCAATTAGGTAAAGAAAGGACCGTCAAACGAAGTAATTATTACGTAAGTTTAAAAAAGCATAAATGAGAACAGCCATAAGTTCCGTGTAATTTAACTCTGATGATTTTCGGGTCTTTCTTCTTTTTCACTTCTCTCTCTACTTTAAATCCTCAGTAAACCCTCTCTCTCTCTCTCTCTCTCCTCTCTCTCTTTGTAAAAAAAAGCAACTAGAGGGAAGAGGAAAGAGAGAATTTCTATTGAGAAAGAGAGAATTTCTATCGAATTCTCAGATCTCTCTCTTCGAAACCTTAAATTGAGTGAAAATGAGCCAGAAATCGTTGATCTACGCATTTGTTTCTCGTGGAACTGTGATTCTTGCCGAGTATACAGAATTCAGTGGCAATTTCAATTCAATAGCCTTTCAATGCCTTCAGAAACTCCCTGCCACCAACAACAAGTTCACTTACAATTGCGATGCTCACACCTTCAATTACCTCGTTGACAATGGATATAGTAAGTTTTTTCTGTTTGGTTCTTGATAAAATGCAAAATTTAATTAGGTCAACTTTTGGCTTCAGTATTTTATTACTTCAATTTCATCTTATTGCATGGTATCATGGTTTTAGTTAAAAAGGAATGCTTGGCGGAGCAAGTCTTTGATGAATTTTGTTCTGTTTATATATATATATATGTTTTATTATGAATCAGTTTGGTTCTCTTGAAATTTCGGTGAGAGATTGTCTGAGACAATCCTCTTTCTTGAATATCAAAATATTGTCCCAATTTTAAAAGAAAAGTGACAAAATTTTTCCTTTTTCACTTTGATTTACAAGTTTATGACTTATGGGCTACAGCTGTAATTTTTGTTCTGGGCTTAAGAAAATTTAGTGATTTATTGTTGAAAAGAACATGATTCTGCTTGTTGACATTTATGGGTCAGGTGTAGGCATATTGGGGCAGCATGGATGCAGCTAAGAATGTTTAAGAATCTTCTGGCTTGAAGCATGAAATAAAGAATTGTGTGCATTGACCATGATTGAATCCCATGCTTTCTTTACTGTTAATTGTTGTATTTTGGATATTTGATTTTGTTTTGTATTTTCTATGGATCATCATTTTAGATTATGATCAATGAATAGAACCATACTGCCTTTGAATTATTCACTATGTTTCTCAAGAAATGGAATGGCTGCTGATGTGATTTGATGGTCAGGTTGGGGTTCTACTTATTTTCTTGCTTGCTCTTTGAATGCAGGTTTGTTTATTACGCAATGCTGTAACTATTAAGGATAGATGAGAATAAATTATATAAATCATTCTTTAACCTTCTTTTAGCTATCAAAAGTTACTGTCTTGATATTTTATGATTAATTGTTCTAAATAAAAGAGTATGAAAATGGTAATCCTAATTTGTTTATTGTGTGGGCAGACAACTTTTATGTGAGAAAATTGTAGATTGAACCGAATTCAGAGAAAATTGAGTGATTCTGGGGTATCTTAATATTGAAAACAGTGGTCCAATAGTTGATTATTTTCTGGTCTAGACATAAGTTGAAGGCTTTGCAAATAAATTTCATTCAAAATTATTTTTGAACTCTTTGTCACCAAAAAAGGTATTTATATTTATTGATAAACTTACAGAAACATAGATGTTCTGGCTTTCCCATACGACTGGCAGTGAGGAAAAAGAGCTTGCAAAGATAACTTTTTAACTGCACAATGGAGTGTGGGAAGTATTTTATGGACTGAAATTCCTTCCTTTGACGTATTTGGTTTGGTATTGGTAAATTAGAAAATTTGAGTTTACTGTCCCAGTGGATTGAATTATGATTGATATTCATTAACAGAATTCTCCTGCAGTTTTTGTTAAATAACGTTCCCTATTTTACTATTCAAACCCTTCTATGTCTCAGTTTATAAATTGTGTTCTACCTTCTTCTGATGATAGATTGACTAATTGTTCAATGTTGCAGCGTATTGCGTAGTTGCAGATGAATCAGCGGGAAGACAAATACCAATGGCTTTTCTGGAGCGTATCAAGGAAGATTTCATGAAAAAATATGGCAGTGGAAAAGCTGCCACTGCTCCTGCCAAGAGCCTTGACAAGGAATTTGGGTATTTTACTCTTATCAAGACAGTTAATAATGAGCTCAAATTTGTTTCTTCTCTTCATTGTAGCTCATAACATCAACTATTTTACTTGTTTGCAGGCCAAAACTAAAGGAATGTATGCAGTACTGTGTTGATCATCCTGAAGAGATAAGTAAGCTTGCAAAAGTGAAAGCTCAGGTTTCAGAAGTTAAAGGGGTGATGATGGAGAATATTGAAAAGGTAGGGAAACTTTGTTTATGTATTTGACCAATAATTTGATGACTTAATTCTTCTGATTGTTTTATTTATTCTGGTGAAACTTTTTTTTAATTATGATGCATCTTTATGTAATATTTGGCACTTAATTATGTTTCTTTTATTTTTGTCTTGCATACTATTTTTTTTGTTTTTGAAGCCTAGAATTTAGATGCCTATATATAATCAGCGTGTTGTTTATTTTGTTTACCCTTTTGTATCTTCAGAGAGAAATAATTCTTTTATCCATTTTTTTATGTTGTGCAAATCACAAAGGTTATGAGTAGATTTAGTTGCTCAATGCATTTCATGGTACTGTTATGAATCCAAAACTGTAGTGTCATTGTTGAATTTTGGCCCCACCTTTCAGTTTCGCGAAGTATATATCCCCAAATTTGCTGTGTTGGTGTTAATTTGTGGACATCCCTTACATTAGACTTTATTATATTTGCTAGTCTTATTGGACATGATGTGGCTCACTAACATGTTCTGTAACTCCAAAATAAACATGGCTCATTAACATTTCTGACAAAGGATATGTATGTCAGCATTTATTGTACTTATTAGAATTTATATTATTTGATTTTACCTTTGTTTCTTTATTTTTTTGATAATTTCTGAACTATTGTGTACTTTAGAGGGCATATTGTGATGCTATATTACATTGCGGGGGGTGTGTTTGGGAGGGGCTTTGGTTCCCCTTGCTCCTAAAATCCTGCACTTTTGTGGCGCAAATTTGTAGTTTTAACATGATTTTCTTTTTGAAATCTTAATGAAAAATGAATAATTCAATGACCATCTTATTAATTTAAAGTGATTCACTTTAATGGTCCATAAACAACTTTTCCTAAAAAAAAAAGGCAAGTAAAAGTAAGGGAGCAACTCCACTTGATGTCACATTCCATCTAGCAATCAATTTAATATATTTCTTTTCTATATGAAGTTATGAATTACTTATCATAAATTTGTAATGAAAATTAAAAAATGTATATATATGTTCTTTTAAACTACACATTCATAAGTTCATGATATAAAACATCAAATATAAAAAATAAAATAAAATCCAGTGTCAATTCATAGATTTTAAAGAGTCAGTCAACACTTTTTATGGCTATATTATTTATCATATTATTAAATGTAATAATTGAATTTATTTGATTATTTATTAAAATAATTTTTCTTGTCCATTTATCTGATCTTTACAAATCTTTTAAAACATTAGGCCAAATATAAATGCCTAGTCTCTTTGCTGGGAATCCTTCATGTAATGTAGTTTCAGTATTCTTAGTGAGATTTCCCTTAAGACTTGTGAGTTATAAGCTTTGCTGTATTCTTAGTAAATGCTTGTAGATTTATTCAACTTGCTATCTTTTGCTACCAATTTTCACTTGCACATTATCATAATTCATGTCCAATATTCTTTGTGAAGAGACTAGGCTGACTTTAGCTGATCTTTTGTTAAAATAATGCGTAGTGTTTTACTATATTAGTGTACTGAAGAGAAATTTCTGTGCTGGTGTCTTCATTTTGATGTCTCTGTAACTGTACTTCAGCAAATAGAAAACTGCTATATGTTTACTTCTAAAGCTGATTTTTGTTATTTTACTTCTAAATACTTTGATATTTTGTTTCCCCTTCCCTTTTATGATATTTCAAGGGTGTTGAGGAGGTCGCATATTCGTCTAAATTTTGTTCTATGAGCATTTGGATGTTTTTCCCAAGCATGATTAATCTAAGGTCATGTTTGTTACGAGAGAATTTGAATGAGAGAATGTATAAAATTCTTGGATTTTGCTCAAATCCAATGTTTGGTATGACAAAAGTTGATACAAATCTATGGAATTACTAATTCCACCATATGGAAAAATCCATTAAAAATGAGGGTTTTGAAATCCCATCTCCTAGGTGAGATTTGACAAAATCCTCCATTTTATTGTTTGGGGGATTTCATTATTCTTTTTATTATTTCAAAACTACCCTCTAATTCCATGGATTTAATTTGTCATACCAAACAATGGATTTATTAATTCCATTCATTTCACTTTCTAGGGTATCTAATACCATGAATTAACAAATTCCATGGATTTTAAATATCCTTAATCTAAACAAGGCCTTAGGACTTTTGATATCAGATGGACCCATCATGATTCATCGTGTTATACTTTTGTTATTATTAAAATTTCATAAATTTCATTATATACTTGACATCACAAAAATTTGGGCGACAGTACATATAGCATTTGGCTGGCGTACCATGGACTTGCTTTACACAAGTTCAGTTAACATTTCTTCTTTTGGAGGATGTTCTTGGGGATAAACCCAACTAACATTTATTTTTTGCAATGAATGCAGGTTTTAGATAGAGGGGAAAAAATTGAACTTCTGGTGGACAAGACTGAGAACTTGCATCAACAGGTCAGTGACTCATTTGTGCGTGCATAGCTGTATGACATTGCTATAGAGCAGTAGGTTTTGGGATCATCTGTTATTTTATTGTCTTAAAATGGAAATGGATTCGCGATAGAACAATGTGGGACTATTGGTATTTTGCAGGCACAAGATTTTCGAAGCACAGGAACAAAGATCCGGAGGAAAATGTGGCTGCAAAATATGAAGATCAAGCTGATTGTTCTGGCAATACTGATTGCTTTGATCCTCATCATAGTCCTCTCTGTTTGCAAAGGCTTTAACTGTGGAAAGTGAGTGCTATCTCCAAAGGCTTTTATATATTATCAGTGCTTCTGCGAGTTATCATATAAAATATTGAATATATTGTCATATGAATGTGTGTAGCAACAAACAATTTCCTGATATTTTTGTAGCACAAAGTTACTTTTGTATGTGAATGAACTCTGTAGTATATACTATTTCCATATATCATTACAATGTTTTTTGCAGATTATAGTTGGATTGCCCTTATACCACATCTGATAAAGAATTCCTGTAGAATATGGCTTTAAACAGTAGTAAAACCTATGTGGTTGTGTTTGAATTTCCATATATCATTACAATGTTTTAGTTTCCTTTTTATTTTTCCTTCTATATTCATAAATAGTTTATTCATCGTTTTTCTTCCACAATCATTTTTTTTTTTATTAATCATGATTTCTCCGAGGCTGCAAATCAAATGCTTTGATTACCTGGCTTTGGAATCGATCCTGGATAATATTTGGTAGAGGAAATGTTAATTTTTTATGGGGATCACAAATTTTTATTTCTTTGAAAAATGGGTGCAATAATGATTTGAATTCAAATTTTATTAAATAAAGTTTTTTCTAATATAATTTACTAAATAAAAAAAAATCAGTTAATCCATTAATTTTTTAAATTATCAATAAATTTTGGAATTAAAATCCCTTGCATTCCCTCCACTAAACATGACCTTAAACTATTGCATTTGCCAAATTTTTTCAGTTGCTGGAATTAAAAAACGGTGCTTGCATTGATGCTTTGAATGCATGAATCTACCAATTTACCGTGCAGCCCTCACCTTTTTTTAAGAAGCTATATTATAGGCTACAGTCATGGCTTGTTAGTTTTCTTTCTTAATCATGTATCTGTTAGGTTTCGCATACGTTAACCAGGAACTTTGGAGAAGAATTAGGAAGAATAGAAAGGGTAGAGAGAATTTAGAGAGACAAAGATATAGAAAGAGAGAAACAAAAAGTAATTTCTTTATTGATGGTAAAATATTCATTACAGATTAATACTTCCTTTCTTATACTAACAACTTCCTTAACTAATATCTGCCAAGTCAGATAATTCAGTTAGAATCTCTATATGCCAGCTCATGGTTGTTATTAATTGTCTAATTGAATTATGTTATATTTATTGCTAACTATTAAATTCTATTCTTATACCTCCTTCTACAATATGTATCGATACCTCCCCATTAGCTCTTTCTTGTCCCCAAGAAAGAGGACAGTCTGGAAACTGAGCTTCAATAAAGGATCTGTCCTCCTAAGTAGAGTCTATAATAGGTAGTGTAACCCATTTAACAAGGCCTTGGACTACCTGTTGATTATTCCTAGAGACTGTCCTGGTGTCAAGGACCTTTTCAGAAGCAATAATGATTGTATCTTCTACTAGGGTAAACAAGTCCAATAGAGGAGTGATGTTGTCCCCAGTTTCTTCTTAAGCAAGTATACATGAAAAACAGGGTAGATTAGGGAAGTAGCAGGTAGTTGGAGGCGACATGCCACCTTGCCAATCCTCTCCCCTACCTGATAAGGGCCATAGTACTTAGCAGCAAGTTTAAGGGTTTGTCTGAGGGCAATAGATCTCTGTCTACAGGGTTGTAGTTTTAAGTACACCCAATCTCCCACATGGTGCATTCTATTTTGTGCTAGTAGTAAATTGTTCTTTAACAAGTTAGTGGTATGTTGTCTCTCATTGAACAAGTCACTAACAACTGCTACTTTGGAAGTGGCATAGGGAATAACAACAGGAATTGGAGGTTTGTAACCATATAGGGCTTCAAATGGGAACATTTTTATGGCACTGTGGTGTGAAGAGTTGTACCTCCATTCAACCAAGGATAGCCAATTGGACCAGCAAATGGGTTGTAGGTGAGTCATGCATCTGAGATGGGCCTCCAAACATTGGTTAACTCTCTCAATTTGCCCCTCTATCCGAGGGTGGTAGGTAGTACTGTACTTGAGAGTTACTCCCAAATGCTAAAATAATTCTTTCCAAAATAGGATAGTAAAGACTTTATCTTTGTCAGAAACAATAGATTGGGGAGAACCATGGAGTTTAAAGATGTGGTCTAGGAAGAGTTTAGCTATAAAAATAGCAGTGAAAGGATGGGCTAGGGGTAGGAAATGGGCAAATTTAATCAGCCCGCGTACTACTACCATTATTGCATTGCCCCTTTGACTTGGGTAGATGCTCAATGAAATCCATTGAAAGTTGTTGCCATGCTTATGTAGGTATAGGTAATGGTTGAAGGAAACCAGGGCTAGCACAATGTTCAGGTTTACATCTTGCACATACTTCACATTTTTTTAATCCAGTCCAGTACATTCTGCTGCGTGCCAGGCCAAAAGAAATGTTTTTTAAGCATATTGAGGGTAACCTGGATGCCTGAATGCCCCCCAAGGCTGAGTTGTGATATTGTTGTGGGAGTTGCATTCTTAGAGAAGTGGATGTTCCTACATACAATCTACCTTTGTATGTCAATACCCAATTTTGTAGCTGGAACTCAGGGTGAGTTGTAGCATTGATAGCCAGCTGTTTGATTAATTCAGTAGCCTTCTCATCCCCTTCATATCTCCTAATTAAATATGTCATCCAGTCAGGTGAGATGCTGGTATGGATAGAATATAATTCTGTTGTTGAAGTGCTATCTGCAGTCTCCTGGATAAGGCGTCTGCTACTTTATTCTACACTTCCTTTCTATAAAGTATATTGTAGTCCAATCCTAATAGCTTAGAAATACCCCTTTGTTGTAGATTGGTGTGTAATCTTTACTCCAACAAATATTTGATACTCTCATGGTCAGTTTTAATATAAAACTGACTATGCTCTAGATAATGCCTCCATTTTATAATAACAAATGTAATTGCTAATAGCTCCTTCTCATATATTGATAGTCCTTTGCTTCTAACCCTAAAAGCCTGTGACACAAAACCTATTGGATGTCCTTGTTTTTGCAAGACAACCCTCATTCCCCAATTACTTGCATCAGTTTTCTACTATAAAAGGTTGAGTAAAATCAGGTAGGGCTTGCACTCTTTCAACTGGTTAAAAGCAACTTATGCAACTTCAGGCCACTGGAATGAGTCTTTTTTTAACAACTCAGCAAGGGGCTTAGTAATGAGGCCATAATTCCTTATAAACTTCATATAGTAACTTGTCAGCCCTAGGAGGCTTCTTAAGTCTTTTATAGGCACATGGGTGGGCCAGTTAATCATAACATAAATCTTTTATGGGTCAATTGCTACTCCCTTCCCTAAAATAATATGGCTTAAGTACTTTATTTCAGATTTGGCAAATGAACATTCGGATAATTTGGCATAGAGCTATTGGTCAAGGAGAATTTGAAAGACTAGGCTAAGGTGCTTCAAGTGAGCAGTCCAGGTTTTGTTGTATATCAAAATGTCATCAAAGATACTAAGACAAATTGCCTAAGATAAGGTTGAAAAATGTGATTCATAAGGGCTTGAAAGGTGGCACGGGCATTGGTCAGGCCAAAGGGCATAATAGTGAATTCAAAATGGCCATGATGGGTTCGAAAAGCTATATTAGGTATGTCTTGGGGCTGCATTCTTATTTGGTGATAGCCTGCCTTATGGTCTATTTTGGAAAAAATCTAAGCTTGGTGTAGTTCATCTAACAAATCATCAATAATAGGCATATGAAACTTATTTTTCGCTGTCTGATCATTGAGTTTTCTGTAATCAATACAGAATCTCCAAGTCCCATCCTTCTTTTTACCAATAAGACAGGAGAAGAATAGGGGGCTAGAGCTTGGTTGGATGATGGAAGAACTGAGCATGTCATTGACTAACTTTTCAATTTCAGTTTTCTGATAGTCAGGGTATCTATAAGGCTTGATGTTTACTGGTTGTGCAATTGGGTGCAGGATGATGGAGTGATAGTGGCTCCTAAAGAGAGGAAGCTGGTAGGGTTCTGAGAAGATGGAGTTGTACTAATCTAAAAGGTTTTGGAGGTTAGAAGGATAAGTATTGGTGTTAGGCTGTAAGTCTTCTTGTGTAATGCTTAAAACACAGAAGAGAGGAGTCTAGAAGTCTTTACTCTGTTTCCTCATAATGATGGCAGCCGTTCTCAAGATGCTAACCTTAGACCCCCTCTTAGAGTAACTGTTTTGCCCTCCATTTGAAAGGAAATGGTAGAGTTATCAAAATCAAATAATACTGGATTGAAAGTTCTAAGCCAATCCACTCTCAACATCATGTCAAAACCCTCTAATTCGAGAAATCTAACATCAAAACTGAATGTCTGTTCCTTCATTTTCCATTTAAGCTGTGGACAATGGTGACTGCAAGTCAACTTCCTACCATCTACAAGTCTTATAGTTAGTGGGGAGATGTCTATTGTTATTAGCTTCAATTCATCTGCAATCTTTTTGTTAATAAAGCTGTTAGTGCTCCTTGTGTCTATCAAAATTACTAATTGTCTATTCTGTTAGTGTCCTAGCATTTTAATTGTCTCAGCCCAACTGCTTCCTTCCATAGCATGCATAAATAGGTTTAATTCATCTGAGAATGTCTCTTTAGGCCTTTCTGGTTGTTCTTCTTGCTCTAATTCCCCCTCCTCCTCTTATGTATAAATGGTTGCTATTTGTTTAGGTTTACATTGACCAGGAAAAATCTGTCCCCACATTTATAGCAAGTTCTAGGTGGTTGCCTAGGCAAAAGAGGTTGGAAAGGTAAGGAATTCCTTATGGAAGTAAAGGAGTTGGGTTTAGGAATGGTTTTAGGGTTGGGTGGTCTAGGAGGTTAAGGTAAAGTCTGAGGGTTTGGTCGTCTAGGAAATGAGGTAGGCTGATTACTATAAGTATTAATAGTGTTAGGGGTAATATTGGAATGATAATAGTTCTTGCCATGAGAGTATGGAGCTTTTTGAGTGAATACAATGGATCTGTAATTCTGATTTAGTATCTTTTCTTGTAGTTTAGCTATGTTCACAGCTTGAACTATGGTTAGAGGTCTTAACATTCTCACCATTAACTTAATTTCCTCCCGCAACCCTCCAATAAATCTAGATAAGCAGTAATTCTCCCCTGGTTTTGTAAGGACTCCATCTATTCTAATCCAAAGGTCCTCAAAGGTATCTTGATTTTCTTCTATGGACCCTTCTTGACCAAGTTTCATAAAATTCTTCCACTATATCCTTTTAATTCATCATCTCCAAATCTCACATAAAGGGCCTTCTCAAACTCTTCCCATTATTTAGGTGGTCCTCTGTTCCAGTTATGGAACTAGAAGTCTTGACTTATCAACCAAATAAAGGTTGACAATTCCTATCTTTTGGTCTTCCGAAATATGATAAACTTCAAAATACTTCTCACACTTCTTAAGCCATGCTCTAGGGTCATTCCCTTCGAAATTCAACTTCTTAATATTGGGAAAAAAAATAGGTTTTTGCCTTCATTGTTTCCTGATTCCAGGAAATTGAAGCCTGAGTTGGTAATAGACCGCCTGCTGGATTGGGTAGTAGGCCTTTATCTCTGTTCCCATTTCTTCCTTCTTCTGCATTGGCATTACTTTTGCCCTTGTCTGCAACTAATTTGGTCATAAAGACCTTAAATTCTTCCATAATATCTTGGTGCTTGCTGGATTGGTGCCCGACTTCTTCTTTGAATTCTTTGAGCTCTGCAAGATTCTCATAGACTGTTCTTGAATGCTTCTTACTTGTTCTTCTAACTCAATAATTTTGACCATCTCAGCACTAATAATACTGGATCAAGTCATTTCACTTGTATTGGAAAGATTGAAAGAGAAAGAAGGAAGAATGAGAAAAGAAAAAAAATTATAGGGTTTCAGAAAAATGGAGAAGATATTATCTGTCAAAAGAATAGAGAGGAAAAGGAAATTATAGGGTTTCTGAGATTGAATTTGTCGGCCCCAAGAGATTGTAACCAGGCACTGGATACCAATTGTTACGTTATGCATACCCGAACCAGGAACTTTGGAGAAGAATTAGGAAGAATAGAAAGGGTAGAGAGAATTTAGAGAGAGATACAGAAAGAGAGAGAAACAAAAAGTAATTTCTTTATTGATGGTATAATATCCATTACAGAATGATACTTCCCTTCTTATAATAACAACTTCCTTAACTAATAGCTGCCAAGTCAGATAATTCAGTTAGAATCTCCAACTGTATGCCAGCTCATGGTTGTTACATTTATTGCTAACTACTAAATTCTATTCTTATACCTCCTATAATATGTAACAGTATCACACTCAGTTTAATATTTAGGGGGTATGTATATATTTATATACATTTCCAACACTAATTATTTTGTTTTTTCAATTTATGGAAAGCTAAACTACAAAAGAAATTTGCCAAAAGCCTAAATCAACACTTGGCTTTTAAATTCCACCCATTGAATCTCTCAAATAAAATCAAACTAAATGGACCTAAAAATCTAACAGCATATGAACTTGAGGCTCAGAGAAAAAAAAAAAAAAAATCGCACTAGGATAAAAGCCATACGTGTAGAAAATTCTATTTAAGGGAGAAAAATATTTAGCCTATGATCCTCAACAAAATCCAAAAAAAAATACCATAAAATTCCACGTGTTCTAAATAAGATTTAACAGCTTTGCTAATGAAAATTCTTTTACTATCATTAATCTTTTACTATCATTAACCATACGAGGAAGTGAGGATATACTATTAACTGTTCTTTCCCGTAGAACTCTCTCCGTGCTTTCTGTTCTATCATCTGCCTTCTATTAGGTCATTTAGGGTTTCATTTTGGTCCTAGAGTCTCAGATGGTCTCCGTACTCCAATTGCTCGACGGTCTTAGGGCAAGAGTAGATTTAAAGTCACCATAAATCCGTAGAACTCACAAATCATAAATCTTATCAAACATCAAATAAATTGTAACATCATATTTTATCATACATTTGCCATATTCATACATATAATCAAATCAATTCAATCATATCCTTCTATATCATTCCATATCTTTCTCTTATTTCTTAATGATCAAAATGAGATATCTCTCATTAAATAGGAACAAGAGTTTCCAAAAGATAACATTCATATATTAAAATATTCTAGTATTCTCAAAAAACTAGCTACGGAGCTCTAGAGTATACTTCAATACAAAATATCTCAAAAGAATAATTACAATGAAACTTCTTGGAGTAAATAAGTCAAGAAGCCCGATCTTCTCTATTAGCCCCCTCACGAGCTAAGCTATCACCTGAAATCCACAGAAGAGGAGAGTCTGGCGAGGCAGCATACGCGAGGTAGCATATGCAAACTGGAATATGCGAGGCAACATTGCCGGATCAAGATTTGCGAACTGGAAAGTGCGAGCTGGGAATGCGAAGTGGGTTTATATTATATACTAATTTCTAATATCAGTAATTATTTTTGTGATATTTACGTTTAATTAAATATAAAGAATTGTAATAAACATATAAATAATCATACATCTCATTTAATTTACAATGTGGATAAAAAACACAAACAACTAAATAAGCGTAAAATATTTTATAATAACTTAACTATTTTGATTTCATTAATTCAATAGTAATTTTTAAACTTTCATCATTTTAATTTTCTTCAAAAATTCAAATAATATTAATACATTGCACGATAAAGAAATAAATAGTAGTATAATAAACATTAGACAAAATATAAGTAGCATTGTTAAAAATTTTAAAACATCTAATATTTTTTGCAAATATTCCTATGTGGGATAAAGTAACTTAGGGATCATTATTTGCAATAAATATACGTAATAAATTTTTATATTCATATGATGCATTAATCAACTTATAAACAGAATTTCAACAAGTAGGAATATCTTTTGAAAATCTTTTTGCTCTTTTATTATTTATTCTATAAAACTTTCTCCATTGTTTCATTACTTGAAAATGTGCCCATAAAATTGGAATTGCGTTCATTATTGAATGAAAAAAAGTTTAAAAGATTTTAAACCATTTTATATACATAAATTTAAAACATGACAAGCACATTTAATATAAAATTGTACGCAAAAAATTATCCACCAAAAGCAGGTTGACAAACTCTACTAAATCTACTTGCCATTGTAAAACTTTTAGATATAAAAAATATAAAGTAAAAGAATTAATAATGCTAATAGAACTACAAAATTAAAAGGATAAAATACTATTTAGTTCTCGAGATTTAACGAAATTAACAATTACGTTCTTGCTTTTTTAGAAAGTATTATGTCATACAAAATTGTCATTTCGTCAAATTTTCCATGAAATACCATGAACAATATGAAAATACTTATCATTTTTCATCAAATTTTATTTTCTATGCCATTCTATTAACTCTTCATCAATTTTTTTTTTTTACTTTTCATCACCGTCAAATTCTTCATTCTCCACACAATTTTACTAATCATAATACCCACACACAAATTTTCCTTTCTTTAATTTTAATAAACCAAATTTTATATAATTAATTAAATAATTAACTAATTAACGAAAAAAGAAAAATAAAGAAAAATATCCCATTACAAGCACTGGCAGCAGGAGGTAGTGCTTTGGTTGCTGGAATAAAATGAATCTTCGAAGAACGATGGTGAAACTATAAAGACGACGATGATGGTGAAATCTCCAATCCCCATTTCAATCTAACCATATAAATAGAAAATATTTCTACACTTTTTAATAGCTATGGATTGTGAATAACAAAGAAGAGAAGGAAAATGAAAAAATGAAAGAAAATGAAAAAAAAGAAGGAAAATAGAAAGAAAATGAATGAAAAAAAATATAGAGGTTAGGGATGAGGGTATTTTGGAAATATAAGTTATTTTATTTTTTAATTTTTTTAACGAAAAATCTTGAAAAAGACAAAAGGACCATTTTGTGTGACAAAATCAAATGTTAGAGACCCAATAGTTACTTTCTGAAATAGCAGGAACCTAAATGTTAATTTCGCTAAACCTCAGGACTAAATAGTATTTTACCCAAATGTTAGAGACCCAATAACTACTTTTTACTGGCTTTTGTTGTCAAAGGCAGTTTGCCAGGCTGCCACGTGTTCCACTTTAAGGGTTTTTTTTTTTTAAATTATTGAGACTAAAATCGAACCTTATAATTATTGTTCGATACAATTAAAATATTAGAGACAAAAGGACCATTTTGTGTGACAAAATCAAATGTTAGAGACCCAATAGCTACTTTCTGAAATAGCAGGAACCTAAATATTAATTTCGCTAAACCTCAGGACTAAATAGTATTTTACCCAAATGTTAGAGACCCAATAACTACTTTTTACTGGCTTTTGTTGTCAAAGGCAGTTTGCCAGGCTGCCACGTGTTCCACTTTAAGGGTTTTTTTTTTAAAAAAATTATTGAGACTAAAATCAAACCTTATAATTATTGTTCGATACAATTAAAATGTGGTTTCAATTTTGATCGGTTTGGTTTAGGTCAAGTTCTGGGATGAAATCGATTCTTGGTCATGCCTAACAATAGCCTTTAGGTTATCAAAGAGTGGCCCCTAAACTGCCCCTTTAGTAGTCTAAAATTCTTTTGTACCTTGTTTTGGATTCAAATCCATGGGTTATCACCGAACAAAATCAACCATGAGAATGATAGAAACATTAGCAAAAAATTTGCTTAGTTTGTGGAAGATGACTTAGACTAAGAAGGATCTTCAAACTAGCATAACTTTATGCGAATAAGAGTCACGGTAGATCTCAAAAAGCCTCTCCCTACATGTTTCTACTAAAAAAAGGAAGATAATGCTCTGAACTAGACAAGCTTCAAATATGGGAAGCTTGGTAACCTTTGTTATTTCTATGGGAATATCTATCATTTGATGAAATCATGTCATGAAGATGGGGAAGGTGAACACATGAATTTTCCTCAACAATGTCCCAGGAATGGTCCATGGCTTTGAGTATGTAATTCTTTTGCTAATCTCCTTCCTAAAAACATACTCCAAGACCCTTCCAATATGCCAAAGGGTCACATTTAGAAATGCCAATCAATTCTGCCCATACCGGGAGGGGTCCCAATCTTCAGGTATATAGGTATGCCCTATAGTTTTGATTTTAAATATTAGCCTAATTGATTAGATTTCAAGGTCCTATTTAGTCTTTCCTAAAAAGAATGTCATTCGCCCAAATGATTCACTTTCGAGGTGGTAAAGAACTCATATACAAATTCTAAGAACAAATCAATATGATAATACACAACATAATCATCAAGAAATCTTTGCAATATCTAGTGACTAAATTATTCAGGTTGAGAGTTTTTAGGTCTGTAAAATTAAAGAACGACCACCTTCTAGGGCTCCTCATTCCCGAAGAATCAAAAAATGATCCCTTAGGTCTGGAAAGAGAAAGAGAGACCATAAGAGACCTTCACAGGGTATTGTCTTGGTTAAGAAGCAGCACCCATATCATTCCCTTGTTCACTTGATTTTCCCTTTTATCTATGTCCAACATTCTTTGTCTTTAGCATTACTTTAGGGTTAGGATTGAAGCATGGAAGAAGAAATGTGAGATATTGAGCTTTTGATAGAGATTTTAGTGAGGGAAGGTAAAAAATGGAGAGAGAGAGAGAGAGAGACGAGAGGGAATTGAGAGAATTTAAAAGAAATGAAAAAGTTAGGTTTTACAAAGTCACATGAGTATTTATACATTAGCATCATAATGGGCGTTATAGTGTAAAACAATTGTTACAAGCACAATACTATCAAGGGTGTTACTAAGAGTAATGACCTTTAAAAATGCTATTGCTTGAAAAATGTATTTATGATAATGGGAGTTTTGATTTATTCAGGGGTGTCAGACAGTTTTGGGGCTGTTTGAGCTGGAGAGTGAACGAACTTGAGCAAGGGCTATTGTAACTTACTCAAATGCTTGAAAATATTACATAATGGCAATAATTTAATATAAATTGAAGTTCAAGTGATAAGAATTTATTTAAATTCCCTCACTTAGGTCTTAATTTGCATAAAGATACATACATATTGCACAAACTATTCATTGAGCAATCAAATTCATCACCATATGCCAAACATAACAAATTTAACTAAGGATTTGGAAAAGATTATACCTAAGAGGTATCAATCATACCCAATTCTCTTCTTATGAAGTAGAATGCTTCCATATCCAATGGTTTGGTGAAGATATCAACTAATTATTGATTGACATCCACAAATTCAATGTATGTGCCCTTTGTTAACATGATCATTAAGAAAATGATATCTGATATCTATATTCTTTGTGCATAAGTGATGAATTGGATTTTTGGAAAAATTAACGGCACTAGTATTATCACATTTTATTGGAACACTATAAAAAATATGTCAACTTCAAGTTGCATTCTCATCCATAGAAGTAAAGTGTAACAACTTGCGGCTACTACATACTCATCTTCCGTGGTTGATAATGCAACTAAATTTTGCTTTTTAGAAAACCATGACACTAACATGTTACCCAAAAATTGACAAGTATCACTAGTGTTTTTTTTATCAGTCCTACATCCTCCATAATCGGCATTAGAGTAGCCATATAACTCAAATGAAGATCCCTTTGGATACCACAAACCTAAGTTTGGTATTCCACAAAGTATCTCATGATTCATTTGACTCCGGTGACATGCAATTCCTTTGGATTAGATTGAAAATGTGCACACATACAAAGATTGAATAAAATTTCGGGTCTATATGCAGTTAGATAAAGCAAAGATCCTATCATGCTTCTATAAAGTTTGGAATCAATACTTTTACCTTTCTTATCAACTTCCAACTTTATAAATGCAATCATGGGAGTAGGTTGAGGCTTGACATTATCCATTCCAAACCTTTTTGGCAATTCCTTTGGGTACTTGGATTGGTTGATCAAGGTTTTATGCTGTAGTTGCTTGATTTGAAGTCATAAGAAGAAATTGAGTTCTTTGATCATACTCATCTCAAATTCTCCTTGCATAGACTTAGAAAAATTCTTGCAAAGTAATTCATTAGTAGCACTAAATATGATATCATCAACATAGATTAAACAATTAGAATATCTTTCTTATCATACTGTATGAAGAGAGATGTGTCAACTTTTCCTTTAGAAAAATCATTTTTAAGGAGAAAGTTAATCAACCTTTCATATCAAGCTCTTGGAGCTTATTTCAAACCATATTAAACTTTTGAAATTTTAAACACATGGTTTGAAAATTTTTAATTTTCAAAATTATAAGGTTGCTTCATATACACCTGTTATGTTGGCATTCATGTGTACTCACAAGGATCAAGTGTGGCAGAAGCGAAATTTAAAATTTTTAATAATATGCATGTTCGCTTAGAGCACACAATAAGGATCATATACCATTTAATAGTCAAAATACCTCATGCATAGACAAATCAAACACAATGGTCAAAATACCTCTTGAAGTACCGAAACCTATACTACAAAGGCTTTCTAAGCACACCAAGTGTTGTGCCTTTATATTGTCCATAAGTGCTTGCCTTTGAATTTGGAATCCTCTTCAAGCTTCTGTTTCATTTCTAGATGGTTCTCTTATCAAGTCCAATCCACTAAGGACTCCATAAGCAAAGGTAAAGAAGAAGTCTGCAAGTTGTATATGGTGTTATTACCTTATATTGCAAGTTTTAACCAACATGCAAATGTAACTCCAAGAGAAAAGAGGAAGAAGAAGAGATTTAGAGAAACAAAACAATTTGCTCTCCAAACTCTTGAAGCAAAAAGTATTGGTCGGCCATTTAATAAAAAATTATCTTTTAGAACCACTTCTAATCTCTACAAAAAGAGATAATGGAAGATAAGAAATTGTTGATGTGACATGACTTGAACCACTAACTTAATGCTGGCATGCATGGCTAGGTTAAGCCAAACCATAGTTAATTATTTTAAAACAATATCATTAGAATTAATTATTAGTTAATTAATATGAGTTAGTGGAGAAGCTCAACATCTCCACTAACTTTGCACAATTTCTTTTCTTGTCCTTTAATGGGTAAGGCCTACTAAATAAGAAAACCCATTAACCAAAAATCCTAAGGCCTATATCTTTCTTTTTTTAATGTGGATTGGGCCCACATAAATGGATTAGGCCCATCAATCTAGCCAAATTTACCATAATAAAAACAAGTATAATAATTTAATCATTTCCATTTACAATACGTGCAAACTAGGATTAAATCATTGAAAGCTCAATATTTCTTAATCGAGCGAACAATCATGTTAGCAATCGTGTTAACTTAATAACCTGCTTTAAACAATTATCTCTATAACCTAGATAACTAAGTCCAAAAGCACTACAATCGTTTTGTGTGATTTTCTAGGTTCATTTTTGATTGGCAATTGGAAATGATATTCTCTAAAATATCATGAGAAAACCATCTCGACCAATCACAAGAATCCCTATTCCCGGTTGGTTCCCATAATTCATGGTTGACCCCTAGCAATAGGCGTCATGACTATCCTAATCAAAAATTAATGTCCACATTCTATAAAACCATTGATCATAATTACCATGCACTACAGTCCCTTCGTTCAAGATCCCGATCAATTAGGTAGAGTCATGGACTGGTCAAACCTTAATATTGAGATACTATGTCCACATCATGACTTAATTCTCAATGATAACACCTTGGCCAAGGATTTCAGAACGAGAAGAATATGATGGTATAGGAACTTAATTTCGTTCACTCGGAGGAATGAATCCCATCTTAGTCGATCATACACCCCACTATACAACTAGCTAAGGCCACCATATGCCATATGTCAGTGCATGACTAGCCCTGTCATGTAAGTAGTAACAAACCTTAATTACTTATATAAGTGACGTGTATCACCTCAAGTCAAAGGACTATATGCACAAAGATGATCATAGATGACAAATGATTGACTAACAGTGAAATCCTATGTCATTCTCATATAGTGTCACTATTTGGTCACTCAATAAATGAGCATCTACATGTTTATCTTGACACCCAGTCAAGCAGATTGTGACCCACCACTTTCCTTCAATTAGTAACCCGTACTAACTAGAAAGATAAACATAGGTGATGGCCTTTTCAGAATTAGTGTGGCCCAAACAATAGTCCAAGGACCACAAACACTGTAAAGTACTTGTACTATATAGAACGGTCACCCTGTTCTCCTCAACTGATAGTCGTTCATCTAACAAGCATGTAGGGGCGGTATTCTCAATATAAATATAAAACCAACATAAATGAAGAATACATCTTTATTGCCATTTGGGGATATGGTTACAATATATGTACAAAGATATATGGCTAGTGGGGCATATAACATTAACATCTTATTGAATAAAACCATTTAAAATGCATTTTTAACATCCATTTGAAAAGGATTAAAAATTTTATAGCATGCATAAGCAAGTAACATTTTAACTGCTTCTAATCTAGCTACGAGAGTATAAGTTTCATCAAAATCAATACATTCCTTTTGAGAATACCTTTAAGCAACTAGTCTTACTTTATTTCTTACCATAATTCTGGATTCATCCAATTTGTTATGGAAAACCCATTTTGTTCTAATCACTGGATAATGTCCACACCTTACTTCTCTCAAATTGATTGAGTTCTTCTTACATAGCCATGATCCATTTATTATCTTCAAGAGCATCCTTGATGTTCTTTGGCTATAGTTGTGAGAGAAAAGCTACATACTCACTATTGTTATGGACTTTTGATCTTGTCCTTACACCTTGATTTGGATCTCCAATAACTTGAGTATCTTTGACCTCATTCCTTATTCTTGGATGATGTGGTTCTTGGTGTTGATGAGTAGGTTGAATTGATTTTTCAACATCTTGACTTTCTTTGCCAAAATCCATGATTTGATATTCTTATTCTTTTAAGGTTAAATCACCCGTCATATCTTTAATGGCTTTGTCATGTTCATCCCTATCAACAATCTTAGAAGGAAATTCTTAAAACGTAATATGAATGGATTCTTTAACTAAAAGAATTCTTTTGTTGAAGACCCGATAAACTTTTGAATGCATGAAATAACCAAGAAATATATCCTCATCAGATTTTGCATTAAATTTTCCTAAATTATCTTTACCATTATTTAAAATAATACACTTGCAACCAAAAGGATGAAAGTATGCAATATTAAGCTTTCTTCCTTTCCATAATTCATATGGATTTTTTTTTAAAAAAATTGGTCTAATCATTGCTCTATTCAAAATGTAGCAAGATGTATGAACTACTTGGGCCCAAAAATATTTAGGCAAATTATTTTCACAAAGCATAGTTCTTGCCATTTCAATTAGCGACCTATTATTCCTTTCAACAACTCCTTTTTATTGAGAAGTCTTAGATGCCGAAAAATTATATATTATGCCATACTCTTTAAGATACATTTCAAAATTTGTATTTTCAAATTCTTTTCCATGGTCACTCCTAACACTAGAAATACCATAACCTTTTTGAGTTTGTAAAGAATTTAAAAGATGAATGAATTCATCATATTTATAAGCAAGAAAAAAACATCCATATGAACCTAGAGTAGTCATCAAGCACAACAAGACAATAGTGCTTTCCACCAAGACTAGCGATTCTAGTTGGATCAAAGAGATCAATGTGTAAAAGTTGAAGTGGTCTAAAAGTTGAAGCAACGTTTTTTTGGTTTAAAAGAACTTATAGAGTGTTCTCCAAATGTTTTCGTTTTGAAATTAATTTGGGCAAACCATTTACTAAGTCCCTTTTTGAAAGTTCTGAGATTACATCCATACTAGTATGGCAAGTCTCTTATGCCATAAGGACGAATCCTCATCTTTTGATACAAATAAACAAAAATTTACTTGAGATACATTATTTAGGTCCATATAGTACACATTGCCTTGCCGATAATCTATGAAAACTATTTTGTTGGTCTCAATGTCTACCACTTCACATGCAAGAGATTCAAAGATAACTCTACAACCTCTATCACACAATTGAATAATGTTAAGCAAGTTATGTTTTAAGTTATCAACAAAAAGGATTTTAAAAATGAATAAATGACCATTGTCAATATATTCAATACCAATGATTTTGCCTTTGGAGTTATCACTAAAGCTTACATTTTCACTCTTGGTATTAAGCTCATTGAACTTTTATTTGTATCCCGCCATATACCTTGAGTAACCACTATCCATGATCCATTTGTCTTTCTTGTTAACTTGCACCTACAAAACAAAAGGTGATTCATCCTTTTTTTGGTACCCAAGTTCCCTTGGGTCCATACATGTTAGACAATTTTAAGACTCCCACAATCTTATCAATTGGGATTGATCCTTTTGGCACCCATACCCTTTTGATAGAATAAGGTCTCCTATTTTTAATTGGACATCTTTATGTGAAATGAACAAGGTATTTGCAATGATTACATTTTACCATCTTTTTAGGATCCACCACTTTCTTTTTCAAAGAATGAGTTAACCTTATTGACATTCAAATTTGTGCGGTATCCTAATCTGGCTTTATAAAAAATTGATCTTTATGAAACTATGATGTGTTCAAGAGTCTTGTTTCCTTGGGTGAACTTGCTTAAAAGTTCATTAGAGTTTTTGAACTCAGTCTTGATCTTTTCATGTTCACATAAGAGTTTTAAATAATCATTTTTCAAATTGACAATTTGAGTTGAGATTTTTCCTTTTTGAGCGTCAAAATTTAAAATTTCTTTTAGTAAAGTCTCCTCAACCTCAAGTTCTAATTTGCATAAGTTTTTCTTTAAAATCTTGTCTTCAAGTTATCCACAAGCTCAAAAATCAAATTCCAATTCATGAAGAGTATAGGATTCATAATTTTCCTTAGAAGATCTTTATCATCATATGCTTCATCTTCTAGAGTCGTGAAGCATAGGCTCACCTTTTCTTAGTATTCCTTATCGAAGGAGTCTTCATTACTTGAAGTGTTATTCTCACTCCAAGCCGCATAGGTTTTGTTCCTCTTTCTAAATCTATTTTCTTTCTTTTACTTTTTCTTCTTGTGCTTGAGATTGGGGCAATCCAATTTATATGCCCAGGTTTTTTGCATTCAAAGCAAATAAATTCAATCTTTTTGTCATCCAATTATTGCTTCTTTTCCATGAATCTTTTTTTCTTGAATTTTTTTCTGATAGAAATTTGCTAAATCTTCGTGTGAGCAAGGCAATTTCACAATCCTTTCCCTCTTCACTAGAGGAGTCTTCATTTTTTTCAACAATTTTTTTCAAAGTAATCCCCATTTTCTTTCTTGATAGGCTTCTCTTCTTCTTTTCTGTTTTAGCTTCCTTATTATTAAGCTTTAATTCATAAGTTATGAGATTTCTAATCAAGTCTTCAAGAGTCATATATCTCAAGTTCTTTGACTCTTCAATAGTATCCACCTTTGCATCAAATTTTGTTGGTAGAGATCTTAAAAACTTAGTGATAAACTCTTTTTGAATGAATACGTTGTCAAGACCCTTCAAGTCATTCACTATTGTAGCAAATCATTTTGTATATTTCACTAATAGTTTCATCTTTCTTCATAGTGAAATTTTCAAAACTTGAAATAAACATATTGATTTTGGTATCTTTGACTTGATCTGTGCCTTCATGAGTAACTTTAATCACATCCCAAATTTCCATAGCCGAATCACAAATAGAAACTCGGTTGAATTTGGTAGCATCAAGAGAGCAAAATAATAGGTCCATAGCCTTAAAGTTGTGTCTATTTTCCTTTTGTCTACAACTGTATATGTTGAATATTCTTTTGGAGAGTTCTCCACCATAGGAACATGTGGCTTTTTTTTTTTTATCATTTCCCAAAACTCTCATCCCTTGGAGTAAATATGAACTCTCATTCTCACTTTCCATTGATTGTAGTTGACCACATGAAGTAGTGGTGGCCTTGTGGATGTAGAGGTGTATGCCGTAGAAATATATCGTAAGCTTTAAAAATTATGAGATTTTGAATAAATTAGAGCACAAGTTCTGATACCAATTGTAATCCCATTATAGCAATACTTCTAGGGGGAGGGGGGGGGGGGGGGGGGGGTGAATAGCGCGGAACACAAATGAATAAAAAAAAAAACAAAAACAAAAGCAAAGAAAGGGTGGGGGGCAAGAAAGGTAAA
>CANXYC010906314.1:0-10766 GCA_948193065.1 Aleurites moluccanus | reverse complement strand
ATGGACCAATGAATTTACTCTCATTGGGAAGAGCGTTCTATCCATAGGGTCATATGATTTCATCTCACAAGAAACATATTGGTCACAAGACCATCAACATATATCATAATTCCAATCAAGTTTAACAAGTAAGAATCATATAAACTTGATCCAAAAAGGTTGACCAAGTCACTTGCATTATATACATATATATGGTAATCACATGAACAAATGTTAAATTTCGGTTTTAGGATATCATAAAATTTTCATTTAATAGTTTGATAATACAATATCAAATATATGAAAATTTTATGGGTGAACAATAAGAATATTTGGTCATATCAATTCAAAGAAGCAATAAATAAATGCAATGTTCATACTTACCTCTACACAATTTATCCTTGAATTTTTTTTTAGCAATTGGCTCAACAACAATCTCCTTAATTTCCTTGATTTTCTTCTCCTAAGAAATTTCTCCAAATATTCAAAATTAGGGTTTTCCTTAATCAATAATACTTAACATGATTTCTTAATATTTAACCATCTTAGAGTTTCTATTTTTAATTCCCAATATTAATTTAACCTATCTCTTAAAGAAAAATCTGCAATTTTACTTAGAATTTACTGCTCATGCTACTATTCATGACAGTCCATTAATTCTGATTTCTCTAACATTAATAGCTTCAAATTGTTTGTAATAAATTCTATATACCCATAATTAACTATTCTAACTACCAGACTTAATTAATCTAAAAGAAAATGACATTTGAAGAAAATTTACTTTATTTCTTCAAAACTGAATTTTCTAAGATAATCTGCTTGAAACTGACGATTACTGCCTTAATATATGATAATCTAGAGAGTTAATGCATTAATTTTGAGTATTAATACATTAGACAATAAATGGAACTAATCTGAGAAAAACTAAAGAAGAACGAAGAAAAGAAGAAAGAAAATCGTGGAGAAAAATTGCTACTGGCATTGGGTTAAATAGGCCACTGCCCCAAAATCCCGCTCGCCAGCTCGCCTCGGTAATGCTACCTCGCATAAGCCAGCTCGCAATTCCCTCTTTGCCAAACTGCTCCGGCAATGCCACTTCGCAAGAGCTACTTCATGAATCTCACTTCGCATATTCAATTCGCATATGCCACCTCGCATATGCTGCCTCGTCAAACTTTCCTCGCGAACTCCTCTTCGCATATGTCACCTCGGCAATGCCTCTTCGCCTTTTCGCCAACTCACTTCGCCTATCTCCCTCTTCACATATACCACCTCGGCAATGCCTCTTCGCATAATGCCACCTCTCCTATTCCTCTTCACCAAATTCCTCTTCGCCTAACTCCACTTCGTATATGCCACCTCGCATATGCCTCTTCGCCAAATTCCTCTTCGCCAAATTCCTCTTCGCCTAACTCCACTTCGCATATGCCACCTCACATATGTCTCTTCGCCAATTGCCACCTCAGAAATCTCACCTCGCCACTTTGCTTGCTCGTATTGCCGGCTCGCAAATGCCACCTCGCATTTTGCTGTCTCGCACATACTAGATCTTGCTGAGCTGAAACTCTTCCTCGATAACTTATACTTAATCAGCTCGCAAATGAGTTACAAACATCCAAACTCCCTGATTATTTTTTTCACTTAAAATAGACATACAGGGGTTGAACATATCCAAAATTCAAATTACAAAAGCATCTACACAAACCGTGGTGACTCTCTAAAATCCACCCTGACTTACTGCCCCAAAATCCATCCGAACAAACATAAGAAATCTCACTTTCTACTGAGTTATACTTATCCAAATCTCTTGAAATTTTACAGCCAACAACACAACACATAAAGGAATATTTCTCATGTTTACACTTTTGGCTCAAACTACCTCAATCATTCCCAAAAAATTCAAACATACACAGATTTCCTACAGAAATTCTAAACCAGACAAGTCCTGCTCAAGGAGGCATAACTCCTCACACACATAAAATTTTACCAAATCATTTTATAAAATTAAATATGAGATATAAATCCACAACTTTTATGTTTTATACTTTACCAAATTATTTCTTTAAAATCATATAATCAGCTTCACAAAAATCTTGCAACCTGAAATTTCTGGATTTCTTAAACATTCATATTTTCAATTAATTAAATCTATCAAACATACAATTACTAAAAATAAAAAAAATGGCAGATATTACATAATGTGCATAGAGGAAACCTGGCTGATAGGATATAGTATCAGTGTTCCTTCTAAAGGGGATCACAAGCTCTAGGTATATGCCTGCTCAAGCATATGTGCAATGTGAAGGTAGCATGGCTACCCAAATGTTATAATTTGATATCAGTTCCATATTATATTTATTTGATAATGCCATTCTTTATAGGCATTTATGTTCTTAAAGAGAATTATGATTTGATATTCATATATGTATTATGAAATGATTACATAGTACTACCCTTTATAAGCACTTATGATATTAATGAATACGTTAAGATTTTTTTCTAATATCCTGATACCTGTTCAAAATTTGCTATTTAAGTATTTTATATATGTTATTCATTCTGATTGTTCGTATCTTATTGAGTTGAAGGCTCACCATTCTTCTGTGGATTTCAGGTTCTAGCTTCGCTCGAAAGAGAGTTAATCCTGAAGACAGAGCTTCTTAATTTCCTCCTCCATAAGAAGACTCTTTTATGTAATATTTTTTGGATAATAGTTGAATTATATATATGTATTCATGTCTATGAGAAGTATACTCTTAGAAGCTCCATAGATATGTGTAATGTTGCTTATTCTTTTGTTGCCATGGATGGCATTGTAGACTTTTCCTTGTTACATATTGATGTTAGAATTATCTTTTGATCGGTAAGGAACAAGATTAAATGTCATATCAGGTTGATAACATATATATAAGATATTGATATTTGGCATGATGCTAGTATGTGTTATATGTTTGATCTAGGTTAGCTAAGGGTTCTATGGGTGTACGGTGGCCTTATGCCTACCCTTGTCCTAGGACCATCGTACCAATGGTTTTGGGGTATGATGTGTCACAACACATATAAACATTCATAAACATACATAACATCCATTGTGAAAAATATCTGTGGAATCCAACCACATCTATGTTTTTGTTTATCGTAAATGAGGAGTCGACCCCCTCCATTGGCTCTCTTAAAATCCAATAATGGGCCACGGTGAGACCAACTTTAATCAGGCATCCCTATACCCTCTTAGCCATATCCAGGAGCCACGGTAAGACCATTCTCTAACCAGACAATCCCTATAATAACATCATCATCATCATGTCATATCATATTATATTATATCACCAATATTTTTTGTGTTAGTATAGCTGGATTCCACATCAACCTATTTTCCTTTGCGACCATATACATACATATCATCAATATCATATAATATGGCATAGATATATATCATGCTTCTAAATCTAATGCAATAGTGATAGCTTTATATACATATATATTTTCATTCATTCAGAGCTTACATCTCATACATAAATGTATAGTTAAATTAAAATATATCAACTCACAACTTGACAACTAATAGAATAGCTAACTCCCTCGGAGTGCCTCATGACGATAGTAGGGAATTCATCTGAAATACTGAAATTCACATGCAAAGAAAGCTCTGTCAGCGATGCTCGTTTGATGACCAAGATAGGCCGAAATCGGGTGGCCATCTCCACTCCTCATTCATCAAGCTACTACTCTCTCTTGCCCTCTCTATCTCTGTCTCCCCCTCTGTCTCTGTCCTCGATTCTCAGCTCTTTTTTTTTTTAATTTCTTTTCCTTATATATATATAATCTAAATTTTTTTAAAATCTAGATTATTCTAGATTTCCAAACTTAATAATAATAATAATTATTAAAAATTTAAACAATCACTTTAACTAAAAAAAATTAATTGTGATACTAATAATTTGAAATACTTATAAAATTAGAATAATTGATTTAACTAAATAAATAACTTACCATTCATAATATATTAAAATACCAAAATTAAAAATCAAATCTTTAAATCAAAATTTTCTTTACTTTATATTATTATTTTATATAATAAAATATTATAAAATCAAAAATATTTCTATAATCATTAAATATTTTTAAAATATTATTATTCCTCGAGAAAATATAATTTTAAAAATAATTTAAAAATCTAGGTGTTACAAGTCATGATTGTTGCATTAACTTGGAAGATACATGAATCATCATAGGGATAAATGAGATCATATATCATTGGGAGAGATTAACTAGTCACCGGGCCAATAATGCTCCTTCTGTCATGCTCACCATTATATGCAAATAACATTGCCTCTGTCATACTATATGTCATTATGGATAGTGGCATGCTGAACTATGAAAGTCTAGATTTTTTTAATGAAGAATATTTATTATATTTTATATGGATTTGTAGACTAAATTTAAGTTATGGGTTAGAAGTAATAATTTAAAATATAAATATAAATTTTGGAGTCAATTGAGTATATTTTGTGTTTATGTTATTTTAGGAATATTGTGATAATTTTTCTATCAATGGTATTTTGGTATTTTCATATGAATTTGGACTATGGAGAATTTATATGATACATAATTAAATATTGTGATTATAGAATAATTTAAATAAAGGTAATGGTTAATTTTAGAAAATAAGATATTTATGGGTTAAATTGATTAAATTAGTTAAATAGTTGATTAATGAGCAATTTAGAGTTAGGATTTCTAGTTCCATTTTGATTATATTTAAAGAGCTATTTTTTTTTTTTAAAGTAGTAGCTATATTCTGAGAACATTAAAAGAAAAAGGGAAAAAGTATTAGAGAGAACAATTTTGTATATGGAATTGCAACACTATTCTTAAGATTTCATTTCGATCTTCTTAAGATTTCATTTCGATCTTCTTTTGATTTCATGGAGTTTTCTTGGAGGTAAGAGTTAATAGACTATTTTTCTAAATATTATTGATGTGTATTCATATTTGATGATTTTTGGATAATTGTCCTATGAGATTAAGAGAAAACAATAATTATAGATGATTAAAAGTTTTGTTTAGGTTTTGATAAATTGTTTATGAAGTATGATAAAGAATATTTAAATAAAAATATTTGGTCTTTGATTATTACTGGAGTTGATTTCAATTGAAATTTCAATTAATTTAGTTAAAGAATACAAAGGATTTAGGGTTTGTAAATTGAGAATGATGATTTAGAATTCATATAAGTTATACTGAAATTTCGAATTACATAACTTTTTATTGAAGAAATATTTTATGGTAAATTTTTGATATGTTTGAGAAATAAATATCTAATTTATGTGTATTAAATTTTAAATCAATCTAACGGTTGAATCGTCTTTTATATTATAATTTGTATATACTGTCTGATAAGAAAATATATTCAGGACAACTCCAAAACGTAAATTTTTCAAAGGGCCGAATAAAATCATTTTGATTTGAATTTTGAAGGTTAATTACTTGATATATTTAATATATTTTAAAATTTTTATATAATTTTTAGAGTTGTGAAAGATAGTTTTATAAGTTGAATATTATATATTGTCAGTGTCAAGGCAGTTTGCTGTATAGTCAAACTTGGATTGATATTTGAAGACTCAAATGGATTCCGAATTTGGAGTTTTTTAGGGTTATATTTATGTATATGTTAGCTAATTGGTGTTAAAATTTGAGTTAATTTGTAGAAGATTATGATACTTTGTAATAGAAAATATATTTGCTGCTATAATGAACGTATTGGAAATAATTTGCACTTTAAGTTACATTTAAGCATGTATTTCATATAAATTATTAGTGTTGCATTTGCATATGTTAATTGTATATTTTCTTGGTGTTTTAGGTTATAGAATGTTGATCTATTATGTATATATTCAGGTGTTGACTTGGGTGATTAGAAAATTGATTAATCTTATTGCAAGTTACATAATTTCAAGTGAGAGCATGTATAAAATTCAATTAAAATAATTTAATATTTATGTGTGTGACTTTTATATAAATAAATTAATTGAATTTACTTGTAATTAGAATTTGGGGAAGACAAACTATATAGTATTAATAATTATATGATTTATAAATTTGTTTGCAATGTATGAGTAATGTATATATGTAATAGTTGTTATTGGATTTTTGGTATTAAAATTTATTTGTATATAAATTCATGAATCATTACTATTATTATTACTTTTATTATTTTCTATATGATATTTTTATTTGAGGTGAAATAAAAACTTGAACCTCTCATGGTACTTGAGTTTTTTTTGGGTTTCAATCTTATATGTTATATGTATTTGGCATGTGGGGAATGATCTGGTGTATACTTCACAGTACTTATATGTTTCTCGGGTTTTGAACCTTATATGTTATATAGGACTTGGACCTTATATGTCTATATGCCACATATGTGTAAAAGTGTTCAGTTGGAACTCTCCCTCATTAATTGTTTTAAATAATTATTTGTGAACTTATAAATATATAAGAAAAAATTATTTGTATAAGTGATATATGAAATTTATTTGCTCTTATGTTATATAATTTTAAAGAAAGTATTCAATGATTTATTTAAGTTATTATTAGTATTTGAATTATTGTTAATGGTTGTATATGTGCTAAGTATATATATGTTTAAAATGTTAGGTTTTTTCCCTACTTTTATATGTTTTTTCACCGAGCGCGTGGTTTGCTCACTCTTTCAAAATTTCAGTTTTTTTGCAAGTCTATGGTCTTTTTTTGACAAGGCTTTCTTCCTTTCTTCCAAAGCCAAACTATTGTCTTTAGGTAGTTATGAGTAATTTTCCTTTGGGAGTATTTTAGTTGATTTTCAAATATTAGTTGTAATGAATTTCATTTGATTTGCTATTATTAGTTAAGAGTATTAAAAGAAATATTTGTTGGATATAAGTAATTGAATAAGTGTTTGTAATATCTGTCAATTTTTGTTATTTAAATAAATTGTATGTTTGTTGAAATAATTTAGTATATAGAAGTGTTTTAAGGAATTCAGAATTTCTGGTTGCAAGGAGGATTTTTTTGTGAGGCTGATTTCATGATTTTAAAGGAATAATTTGATAAAGTGTAAAACATAAAAGTTGTAGATTTATATCTCATCTTTAATTTTGTAAAATGGTTTTGAAAAATTCAGTGTGTGTAAAGAGTTATGCCTCCTTGACCAGAACCTGTCTGGTTCATTATTTTCTGTAGGAATCTGAGTACGTTTAAATTTTTTGGGAATGATTGAGGATGAATGAGCCAAAAGTGTAAACATGAGAAATATTCCTTTATGTGTTATGATGTTAGATGTAAAATTTCAGGAGAAATGGATAAATATAACTCAGTGGAGAGTAGAATTACTCAGACCTGTTCGGATGAGTTTAGGCAGTAAAGTCAGGGTGAATTTTAGAAATTCACCATGGTTGGTGAAGATATCCTTTTGATTTGAAATTTGGATATGTTGGACCCCTGATGATAATTTCTTACAAGCTTTCCTAACATGCAGTTTCTATCATTTTCGAAAAATAAGATTTTGTCACTTTAGCACAAGTCTCTACAGCCTCCAAAATAGATGCTTCAATACCTTTTTTCCAGCAACAGAATGATGCGACCTTGCATACTTAAATACTCGTAGCAATGCAACTCAAGACTCCTAAAGACCATATTTCTCCAATTACAATGAGACTTTCGGGAGGACCTCTGAATCATATGTACTAGAGATCAAGAGCTACCAAAACTCGAGGCTTCTAAAGTTAACTTAGTACACTTATTGAGCTACTCAACCTCTAAGAATGCCTCATCAAAAGAGTAGTTTCTTAGTCATCTACTAAGATGTTGTTCTTTTCTCTTGAAATGGTCACTCGTCAATGTCCAATGCCCAAAATCCTTCTTTCTTTGCTAGAAAATGTCACGGTGAGAGTTTCTAATATTTCTCTCACTCAGAAAAGTAGTGGCATCATTTTTAGTTCTATAATTTTCTTATACATGTAGTCACACTAACTTAATATCATGATCCAAATCTAAGGGTCACAACCGGCATGCAATGGAGTCTAACCACACAAGTCTAGCAAATACTATACTTCTAATATATAGAATTACAAACAAACACTTAATACAAATATTTATACCATTTAATCACCATTTAAATATAATTAATCAATAACAAATCAAATATAAATTATTCCAACTAATAATTTTCTACATGTTATAGACAAATCTAACATTATAATTTAAAATTCAACTAGAATATTAACCTAAATCTATATCTAGCTGACCTTAACTTGACTTAGAGAATGATAAGCCTTACTTTTAAGAATGAACCTGAAAAATTTGAAATTTATAAGAGTGAGCAAGTCACATGCTCATTAATAAAATATATAAAGGCATAAAAGAAACTTAATATTTTAAAGTATATGTACTTACTTAACACATATATAGCAAAAAAAAATAATATCTTTAATGCAATTTGAATACCAATAATACAAATATTAGTTTAATAAAATTATCAAATACTTTATTTTAAATTAATATTATATAAGAATACATAAATCTCACATATCACTTATGCAAATAATTTTTTCCATATACTTATAAAATCATTTAAAAGAAACAATCATTTAAATCAAATAATGGGAAGAGTTCCAATTGAATATATTAACTTACACATGTGTTGCACATAATCCATATAACATATAAGGTTTAAGACCCATATAATATATAAAGTTCAAAATCCATATAATATATATGCATTATGCAATATATACCAGATCATTTTCCACATGTTAAATTCATATAATATATAAGGCTGAAACCTAAGAGAAACTCAGTGTATTATGGGAATTCAAATCTTTATCTCACTCTATATTAAAAATAACATATACAAATAATATATAATAATATATAATAAGTAGATAAAATTCAAATATGAAGTAACAATAATCTTCTACGATTATCATTACATATATTAAATATAATTTGTATTCCCTAATTTCTAATTACAAGCAAAACCAATTATTCAAACTATAATCACACACACACACACACACACATATATATATATTATAGTGAATATCCTTTTATCTTTCTCACTACTCCATTATTTTACATGTCCCTTCATATATCCTACTACATCATTACTTGGTGTATTATATTTAGTTTTATTATATTATTTATAAGATGTAACTTATAATGAATTTATATTATAATTTATGATTAGTTTATATATTATAACATATGATGTATAGGAACCCTATAAATAGGAGTTCCTATTACTTTGTAATATATACCAAGAAGACAATAGAAAACTCTATCTTCTACATTCTTATTTCTTATTTTTGTTTTTGTTTTTGTTCTTATTTTTGTTTTGTTTATTTTTCATAACACGTTATCAGCACAATTCTCTATTTTTAAGCAATCAAATCCAAATAAGTTTGTCTACTCTTAAAATGTTAATTTCATGCATCTTATTTATTTCACTATCTTAATGAATTATTTATATTTATAAAAATATACTAAAATATATCAGTTTATTATTCTTATAGAAAATTATTATATTGTCATTGCCTTTATATTTATAATTCATGTCTCGTTACTTTTGATTGATAATAATATTATGCTTATATGTTTTAGAGTTTTTTTTGTTAATAAGTAGATCAAAGTTCTTTTGTTATTATGCTACCCAATTTTGTTTTTCATGACACATTTGATAGCTTTTTTATTCAAAAGGTTTAAAGATTTTTCTCTTAATAACATTCTTATTAAAGTATTTGAGATTTGAAATTTTTTCTCTTGATAATATTTTAATTTAGGTATTTGAATAAGTAAATTCTATTTTTATGCATTATCATTTTATTTTTCAATCTATATCTAATATAAATTTTTTCTACTCTAATTTTGATATTTGTTTTAGATTATAACATTTTATACTTGTTAAAATAAAAAAGAAGAAATGATTTATATTTGTAATCTTATAAAAGTATAAGTAAAAAAAAAATAGAATAATTATTATAATTTTTTTAATTTAATCATGTATTGATAATGATAGTGAATTTATTTATTTTGATATTACAAAGTTATTCTTTTATTTCAAATATATTGATTTTTTATTAGAATTAACTCTCAATGTGTGGAGAATATTTACAAATAATGATATGTTAATATTTTACGTATATCGAATATGCTCCTATAGTAGCAATATCGATAAAAAAAGATTATAAAAATGCTATGAATTAACTTCATATCTTATGATTCAATTTCATTCCCTGAAGTGAATGCAATGATACTTAATTAAATAAAATAACAATCGTTAATGAAAAATTCATGGAGCACATCCTATTGGTTTTATCACATTTGTTGAAGTGAATGTGGTAATATATAACAATAATACTATGAAGTTATTCTTTTCATAAGAATAAAGAAATTTTATAAGAATACTTATCACCACCAAAAGTGAGATAAAATTATACAGAAATAAAAATAGAAAAGGTTAACAAATTTTTTAAAATAAATATTATCGATAAAGTATAAAGAAAAATTGATTACATACTTGTCGAATAATAGAATATTTTATTGATATTTATCGAGTATATTAAAAAGAGAGAAAAATGTGAATATAAATTTTATCACTAACAATGATAACTTTGATTATGATCATATAGATATTAATCACGTTAATGTGACAAATTGATTTCGATATATATATATATATATTGTAAATAGTGCTATAACTCGTACAATTTAAAAAATGTTAAATATTTTTCTTATTTGAAAAT
>CANXYC010906288.1:0-13239 GCA_948193065.1 Aleurites moluccanus | reverse complement strand
CTTTGGATACTCTTGTTCCTCTTTGATGAGAGATGTCTTCCTTAGATCATTAAGGAACAAAAGAAAGATATGGAATGAGAAAGTAAAGAAATGATTTATGCTTGAATGGATTATGATATGTTATGGCATGATGTAAATATGTGATATAATTGTATGTAAGATTCAGAATCTGTGAGTTCTACGGGTTTATGGTGGCCTTAAGCCTACCCTTGCCCTAGGACCATCGCACCACTGGAGTTGGAGTGTGACAATTTTCATTATTAATTGCTATATTATTCATGAGTATTTGTATATTTTTGCAAAATAAAGTGCTTAATTTGGTATGAGAATATTTTTATGAGTGTTGGTAGGACACATTTGAGGAATTGGGCATAAAAGGCATGGAATGTTGGAGTTTTGAGCAGTTTTTGAAGGCATCATTATCCAATAAAGACTTAGAACATCAGAGAGTTGTGCAAGGAAGAAGTCTGAGCCAATTGGGAGGAGGAAGATGCACGAAAACTGAAGATTTTGTGAAGATTTTGTATTGCACGGTCGTGCAGAATGGCTGTATGGGCCGTATAGATTTTTTCTCCTATGAATGAAGGCTTTGAAGTCCTGCACGGCCGTGCAAATCCAACTGCATGAGCCATGCAAATAATTTGGCCTCTAGATGTGCTAAGAATTGGACTTTTTAAACTGCACGGCCGTGCAAGACAAGCTGCATAGCCATGCAACCTCTATAAAGATCAAATGCATGATTTTTTGGCGTTTTAAAGGCATAACTTCCATATTTTGAAGATCCAACTCAAATTAGGAGTTACATAGACTCCTAAATAGACTCCAACACCTATCAAAACTATTATTAAAAGCTCTATATATAGAATCTATATTGTATGATGAAGATCATCAAGGATTCTACTCAAGTTCTAGGGTTATTCAAGTTCAAACTGTATTGTGGGTTTTTCAAGTGGCTTTGGAAGGGAGAGCTTTAGTCATCATTAGTTTTTTTCTTAAACTCTTCCAAACCTTCTACTTTGAATTTAAATAAAGCTTGTGATAGGTTTTCAATTGATTCAATTTAATTTCATTTTCATTGCTTTAATTACCATGAGTAGCTAAATTTCTTTATCTAAGGTTTAGATGTAGTCTATTGGCAATTTTATGATGACCTATATTTGATCAATTGGGGGAATTTATTAGGATTAATTTATTAATTTAAGGATTATATTTAGTGTGATTATTTGGCATTTATTATATTAAATAATGATATTATATGAAGTAGCGAGAGTTGAAGCATGGTATTAAATCATTGAATTAATAACCTTAAGGAATGAGTTGCCTAGAGATAAGAACACTTTTTTGTGATTACTTAAAAGGTAACCAAAGAACTTAATGAGTTTGTACTAATATCTTAAGATCACGAGAGTAAACTTAAAATTAGCATGAATATTTATAATTTTCCTTGAGAGAGGACTTTGCATAGTTAGGGGAACCTTAATCATTAATCCCAATAAGCAACCCAATTGAGGTAAACATAGGTACCCAATAGATGAAATCTAAATCCTAGGCATTTATTATATCATAGTTTGTTTAAATTTATTAGACTCTAATAATCTATTTTGGGTTATCTAAATAATAGAATAAGTTAAATATATTGGTGCTTAACTAAATTCTCTTTGAGGGATTGACACTCTTATTCACACACTAAACTTGATTAGACAACCTGTGCACTTGCAGTTTTTGCCTAACAGTGTAGATAATTATATTGTGTCTTGAGAGAGAATATCATAAAGCTTAGGAAAACCTAATCACTAATTCCAACTAACTAAACTAATTGAGAAAGACGTAAAAAAGTCATAGATAGTCAATTGATGAAGTATAAATACTAAGTTTTTAATATATTGATTTAATTCAAATCAATTTACTTATTTTAAAACTAAAACTCTGAATTCGATTTTCTAAATAATAGAATAAATTAATAAATTGGTACTTATTATTACTTCCTTATGAAAAGGATACTCTACTTCATTACTGTATTACTTGTTAACTATCTGTACACTTGATTTCAACACAAAATCTCACCTACCTCTCCTTCTCTCATCTCATAGTCTTTAAATCTGAGCTCTTCCTTGGGTTGTTGTTGGTTTCTCCTTGACCGATGATAGCCCTTCTTTTTTTCTTCTCTTCTGTTTACTTTTCTTTTTAGTACCTTAAATAACTAGTTTAAATTTATAGTTAGTTTAGTATTTTATGACTTTTACCTCCTTCAATGGTAAGTTTTTATACTTGGAAAGGGAGAAAGCTTCAACTATTGATATCCTTTGGTTCATTCTACTCAATGGTTAAAGATCTACTCTGATAACTATTTATTATTGTCAAGGTGAGTGATTCGACCATTAAGTTTCGGTAGAAGTCCAGAACTTAGATCGACTTATCTGATCTTTTATATCTAGATATATCCACACTCTTTTAAAGATTTTTTTTCTTGTGTGTGAATTTTAATTTTCTATCACATCCTTTATTCCCAGCTTTGAGATTATATACTGTTTGCTTTGTTGAAGTTTTTGTCTTCTCTCATGTTAATGTTCAGGGATGTAATGAGAATTTAAGAATAATTAGTTTTGGATTTTAGCCTAGAGCTTGTATAAAGATGACAACGTGATAAAGCAAAGGAGGGGAACCATCCCCCATCCGCATCCCTCCTTAGCAGGGAATCTCCATCCACGTCACCTTGTCATATATGGGGACAGTTTAATCTCTATTTCTGAGGGAATTTCCATTCCTAATTTGGATTTTGTATTACTAAATTTATTTATACTTACAAAATTCATAAATAACAGCTAAAAATAAGAATAAATTTATTTGAAAATATTAATAAATTTTGACACATAAAATATCAACCAAATCAAATTAAAATGTAAATACAACTAATAAATTAAAAATATTCTGCAATGTTGTTTAATAAAACATTAAAATTTCAACATACATAAAAGCATGAGATTATTTAAATAAATTTAATATAATAAGTCCAAAAACTTTCAAGAATCTTCAACAATTTCATAAATCCAAAAACTTTCAAGAAACTTCAATAATATTATAAGCATAAAGACTTTCAAGAAACTCCAATAACCTCATAAATATTTCTACATTAAAAAATAATAAATAAATAAAATTTAAGTTTAAAAAAATAATTTGCATGTGTTAAAAGAACAATTATTATTTAACATAAAATAACAAATAGATTTTACCTCTTATTCGTCATCAATATTAATATCTTCATAAAAGGTACAACATCCAGAATGAGTAGTAAATCAAGAATCTTTTTTTTTTAAAAAAAAAAAAAAGGTACTAGCAGCTCCATCAAATAAATGAAAGCTAAATGTATAATATTTATATACTTTTTTTTTATGAATTATAATACCTTTTATTTAAGCTTATAACTAATCTTGTGCACACATCAAAACTTCTAGTGTCTTATGATGAAGCTTGCTCTTATAAGAGCTTACAAATCTCCCAATTATATTGAAAAATGATTCTGAAACCACGATAGACACAAGAATTGCCAAAATATCTCTAGCAATTAATTGCAAGGTAGGATAATCAAATACATTATTCCACTAACTCAATATATCAAAATCAACTTGATATCACATGCTCCTCCAAATAACTATCTAGTTATGTTTAACCATGCTCACAATCAGGATCAAAAGTAATAAACTTGTCATAATTCCTCAAAGGATCCACATCAAAACTAATGATATTTGAAGGTAAAGAATCATCTTTTAAAGACAGAAGAGAAGAACCACCCATTTTCAATTTGAATAAATACTTGGTTACCAAATCACAACAAAAATTTTCAATCCTTTCAATTTCAATCTTTGCCAATTCATCACCATAAAGAAGAGGGAAATAGTAGTGCAACAATTTAATCTTATACCTAGGATCCAAAACAATTGCAACACCCATAATACCATGAATTTGAGATCAATATTTATCAAATTTTTCTATCATTTTTTATTCCATATTTTTAATACAAGGATTCCCAAAACTAAGCCATCGGTTCAAAGACAATCTAATCTCACAAATTTTTGAAAAATATAGATTGGCAGTAGGATATTTAGTCCTGAAAATAATTTTGTCATAGTATTAAATAACTTTAATATATCATAAACTTCTTCTCCCATTTTCCTATCTTCTGATAATAGGAGTCAATTATAAAGAGGCTCTCATTATTTTAGGAGACTAAATACATCCTTATAGTAAATAGCAACAGTAAGTATCATATATGTTAAATTCTACCTAGTCTTACAATCTAAGACTAACTTTTTAGTATATGGATTTTTCAATTAAGAAGCTGTCTCTTCAAACTTTTCATATTTTTTAGGAGTGGCTACCTGAAAAGCAACACTAACATGAATTCTCCCAATACCATCACCATTAACATTTAAACCATCTCCATGGGCGGTACTAGGTGGGGATTTGGGGTTGCATGGCCCCCCAAACTTTCCATAATTAACTTTTATGCTTATATTTTTTAATATATTTTTAAAAATATATTACATTGCCTATCCAAATTTTAAAATTTTCATTTTTAGGCTATACATTTTTAAAATATATACATTTTAGCCCCTCCAAATTTTCAAAACTTTATCTATTTTATGTGTATTTCATAATTTTTTCGTAAAATATATATATACAAATTTCCCTAATTTTTCTAAAATTTTGTTTGTTATACATTTATTATTATATTTATAAATAAATAAATATTTTAACTATAAAAATAGTACTAAAAATTTTAAATTTTTTTACATGAATCTCATAAACTTGAATTTTTTTAAACTATTTTTTGCCCATAATCTTGAAGTCTAATTCCACCTCTGACCATTTCTAACAATCAAATTCAAAATATGAGCATAACATGGCATATGCAATAATCACCTATCCATCCAAAGTGAATTCTTCAATACTTTACTCAAAATTAAATTGATCAATGTATCATGAGTTAAACAATTATCAACTGTCAAAGTAGATAATTTGTTATCAAGATTCCAATCCGTCAAATAATCAACAAAAAATCACAAATCACTTTAGATGTATGTGGACATGGCACATAGAAGAACCGAATTATATAAAGCATAACATAAATTAAATTCAAGAAATAAATATAGAGCTAAACAAATAAGTATTTAACAATTGCATGTAATATATGAAGAATAAATTATATATAAAAGGTGAAAAGAATATAACGTGATAATTCGATTTTGTAGATTCCAAGATTCATTGATATAATGTGCTATGATAGCCATGAATCCTTTGTTTTGATTGCTTGATATCCTCATGTTTGTTGTGATGGAAAATCTTCTCTCATTTTTATCAAGTAACTTCATTGTTTTTGATTTTTCATACTCACATATCTTTAATATTTCACTTTCTATTGTATTTCAAGAAACCACTTTGAATAGTAGTTGAATAGCACCCACAAACCTTCGAAATCGATAATGCTCAACCATATTTATAGGATACTCATGCAAGATGATTATTATAGCCAAGTCTTTTCTTTCAATTTCTTCATCAAAAATATAAGGACCAATAGAAACTTTTCCACCAATATTTTTCTTAGATCTCAAATATGTTTGCTTTATGACCTCGTTTTTCTCAATGGACATATTGCAAAATAATCATATAAATGCTTGGTGCCATTCTTTCTCTCCTCTAAGCTTTTTCTTTGACAATATTTCGCAGTCTTCCATTTGTCATCCATCTTTTGTCTCTTGAAATGGTTCCATACAATTGATTTCAAAGTCTGTTTAGTGCCCAAGGTCAATACTTCTTCACTTTTATGTGTTTGACTTGAGTCAAATGGTATTGAAGAATCATCTCTAGGTGTCGATGAATGAGAACTGCCAAATAATAAGTCTCGAGTAGGAATAGGAGCTTCATTTGATGTCATCTTTTACCTAATAAGGAACAATCAAACAATTAAAAAATAAATCATTAACCTATGATAAGATGAGATCAATTTAAGAATGCATGTTAAGACTCAAATCTCACTTATGTCTAATTTCTTTTTAAAAATAAATTATTTATGATGTAAAATAAACAATAAAGTTTTTATATTAAAAGAAAACTTATTAGTTAATCATAGTTTTGGCCACTCTTGCCCGTCAAAAATTAAACAAGGACCAATGATGTATGTCCACAACTTTTCCCATCTTTTAGGGAGTACACAACTTCTCATTGTTAGTTTCAATGGCAATTTTAATAAATACAAGCAATAAGTTCATTAGGCAATTGTCTCTATGAATTAATAAGATTATAATTAGAAATTACAGGATCAAATACCAGTTGCTTTAAAATAATAACAATAATAATAAGAGATAAACGAAATAAATAAGATTCCCACTTAGTAGCACTACATATAAATCACCAAAGAATGGATTCAGAAAATTATTGTTTCTCTATTCCTCATAAAATCTTAATTTGGTACTTTGAATAAAAAGAAAATCACTTTAAATAAATAATTAAGAAAATTAAATAAAAGATCCTAGCTGTAGAATTTAGAATTTAGATTTAAATATGCCTCATATTTAGAATTCTTCTTAGTACAATTTAATTTTTTGTACAAAAGAAACACAAAAAAGAAGCAGAAAATTTGAAATTATAATTCCTAAAATTCAAAGAAAATTGAACAGAGATCAGATTCATTAAAAAAAAAAAAAAAAAAGAATCACTTGCTATAATAATTTTTAGTAAAGCGACAGAGAGATAAGGGAAATATACGAATTAATAACTTAAATCTAGAAAACAAGTTATAGTACTAGCAGGATATAGAAAAAACTCCTAATCCTAATCCTATTCCTAGATTAGTATAAATTTGTCTGAGAAATAAAAGATAAAATTCCTAATCTTAGACAAACATAAATTTCATAATAACATTAAATTTACTATCTTCCAAAAATATCATTATAGAAAAATTAAATAAATAAACAAGTAAAGCAATTATAAAAAAAATAACAGATGAAAAACTCATCAAATTAGTAAAATCGAGAGAATTTGCTAGAATATTTAATAAATAAAAAATTAGAATTATTTGCAGAATAAGTGTTGCAAATTATAAACATACTGAAGAAGAAAGAAAAATGTGAAGGGAGGGGATGGGTTTCTAATTGCATTTGAAATTTGGATTTTTATTATTTAAATTTATTTGAGTTAATTGTTTGTTTTGCCTTCAATTTTAACTATAATTAACAAAACAGAATGAGGCTTTTCATTTTCTTGTGTTTATGAAATCCTAATACACACACACACACACACACACACACACATATATATATATAAGGGTATCTAAGTAATATATTCTTATATTAGGGATAATTGGGATAATTAAGTAATTATAATATTGAGTTCTCACATGAAGGGGACGAGGATCTTACTTGGTGGGAAATATATTCTCAATCTCCATGGGAAATAAATATTCTTCATTCTTGGATCGATAAGAGGGAGAAACGGGGGAATAAAAAAAAAAACTCTACAAAATGAAACCAATAGGAACATCTCCAGAAAACTAATAAAATCCACAAATATTAGAAACTCACAAACTTGTATTGCAAAATTTTCTCATTTTCAATCTCATCCACCTCTGATGTCTCACAGCATCCTTGATTCGCGCCACTCCATTGACTATTGTTTTCGGTCGAAGTTCTGATTGGAGTGGACCTCGAAGATGTTGCTTTATTTGTTGGGGCATCAACTATTCTTGGGACTTGCTCATATTTCCCTGTGGTAGTGGAGATAGGTGAGCTTTCTTGGAATGGGTTGGGATGCCAATTGAGTGTTGGATGTGAGCAAAATAAGAATTTGTTGAGGAGAGAGAGATAAAGGGAGAGGGTGGAAAAGAGAATTTGAGTGTAGGGTTTGACCAATTGGAATTTCTCAAGACTTTATTTGGGAGTTAAAATAAGAAGGGAAACCAAAGGAAAAATGGGATGGGATGAAAACTATCCCTTATTTGAGAGTTTAATGACTTGGGACAAGAAAGAAAATCAAGAGAATAATAGAAAGAATAACCATACTATTATGTGAACTATCCCTTAGTCTATCAAATTTCACTTCTTAGTCTATCAAATTTCACTTTCTTATCCCTTCAAAATTGAAAGAATAATAGATATTTGTTATGAAAAATAAACAAAATAAAAATAAGAACAAAAACAAAAACAAAAACAATAATAAGAATATAGGAGATGAAGTTTTCTATTATCTTTTTGGTATCTCATACAAAATAATAGGAACCTCCTATTTATAGAGTTTATCTCTATTATATGTTACAAAATATAAATCCACCATAAATTGCAATATAAATTCACCATAAGTTAGACTTTATAAATGACATATAAAGCTAAACATAATATACCAAGTAATGGGATAGTGGGAGAGTTAAAAGGACATTCATATTATATATATTTATAATACTCCACCTTGAATATCTATTTTTGCAAAGACTGTCTCATTAAAAACCTTTACCAAGGAAAATCCAATTGAACAAAATCTTTGGTTAAGGAAAAAAGAGTACAGTACTAAACTCCCTATATTTGCAATACCATTGAAGATCTTTAAGGCATCGCATGCCCATATTATGGATTAATTTCTTAAAAGTTGCAGTAGGTAATACCTTGGTGAATAAATCTACTAGATTATCACTTGAATGAATTTGTTGAATATTAATTTCACTATTCTTTTGAAGATCACATGTAAAGAAAAATTTTGGTGAAATATGTTTTATTCTGTCACCTTTAATATATCCTTCCTTTAATTGAGCAATACAATTCATATATTATTGTTGGAATTTTTTTACTGGAAGATCGACCATATGATTCACGAATATGTTGGGTTATTGATCTTAACCAAACAAATTCTTGACTAGTTTCATGAATTGCTATTATTTCTGCATGATTTGAAGAAGTATCAACTATTGTTTGCTTAGTAGAATGCCAAGATATAACTGTATTGTCACATGTGAATAAATAACCCGTCTAGAATCGAGCTTTGTGTGGATCAGATAAGTATCTTGCATCTGCAAAACCAACTAATTGGGGTCTAGAATCACTAGTATAAAACAAACCCAAATCAATAGTTCCTTAAAGATATCGCAATATATGCTTAATGTCATTCCAATATCTTCTGGTTGATGAATACTATATCTTGCTAACAAATTGACAGAAAAAGTAATATTAGGCCTCGTATTATTAGCAAGATACATTAATGCACCAGTGGCACTAAGATATGATACTTCAAGACAAAAAATTTCTTCATTATCTTCTCGAGTCCGGAAATGATCCTTATTCACATCAAGTGATCGAACAACCATTGGACTACTCAAAGAATGTGCTTTGTCCATATAAAAATATTGTGTATATGTTGACTGATGAATAAAAATTCTTTTTGCTAAATGTTCAATTTGTAAACCGAGACAAAATTTTATTTTCCTAAACCTTTCATTTCAAATTCCTTTTTCAAATAGTCTACTACTTTTGGAAGTTTTTCAGGAGCTCCAATAATATTCAAATCATCAACATATACAGCGATTATGACAAACTCAGATCCTGACTTCTTTATAAAAACACATGGACAAATAGGATCATTTTTATAACCTTATTTTAATAAGTATTCATTAACATAATTATACCACATACGTCCGAATTGTTTTAATCGATATAAAGATTTTTGTAATTTAATTGAATAAATTTCTCATGAACTCGAATTATATTTTTCTGGTATTTTAAATCCTTCAAAAATTTTTATATAAATATCATTATCAAGTGAGCCATACAGATAAACTATGACTATATCTATTAGGTGCATATCAAGTCTTTCATGAACTGCTAGATTAATAAGATATTGAAATGTTATTGCATCAACCACAGGAGAGTATGTCTCTTCATAATTGATTCCAAGTCTTTGCGAAAAACCTTGTGCAACAAATCTTACTTTGTATCTCACAATTTCATTTTTCTCATTTCTTTTTCGTACAAATACTCATTTATATTCTACTGGTTTCATACATTCAGGTGTTTTGACTATTGGTCCGAAAATCTTACGTCTTTCAAGAGAATTCAGTTCTGCTTGTATTGCATCTTTCCATTTTGGCCAATTAATTCTATTTCGATATTCTTGAACAGATCATGGTTCAAGATCATCATTTCCATTCATAATATTTAATGTTACATTATATGCAAAATAATAGTCCACAATCATTTTATGTCGATTCCATCTTTTTTCAGAACCAACATAATTTATTAATATCTCTTTATTTTTATTAATTTCAGGCACTTTTGCTTCTTCAGGAAGTGTATCCATGTTAGTATCTGTATTTTTAATAAAATTATCTTTATTATTTATTCATTTTCTCTTTTGAGAATTTTTATTCTTAGAACCAATCGTCCTTCCACGCTTCAGGCGTGCTTGAAATTCATTAATAGTAATAAGTTGTCATTCTGCGATGTCATTACAGAATGGAACTTGACAGCTGGTATATGAAACTTTGTTGCTCGTTTTGGATCAGCAAATGCATTTGACAGTTGATTTGCTAATTTTTGCAGATAAATTATTTTTTGAACTTCTGTTCACATTGTTTTGTTCTAGGGTCTAAATGAGACAATGATGAAGTATTTCATGTAATTATATTTTTCAACCTTTTATTGTCTCCTCCTAATGTTGGAAATATTGCTTCATCAAAATGACAATCTGCGAATCGTGCAGTAAATACATCTCCCGTTAATGGCTCAATATATTTAATTATTGAGGGAGATTCATATCCAACATATATTCCTAATCTCCTTTGAGGACCCATCTTAGTGCGTTGTGGTGGAGCAATTGGGACATAAACTGTGCATCGAAAAATTCTTAGATGAGAAATATTTGGCTCAGCCGCATGTAAAATAGCATGTCCCCATATTGAAGTAGGGAGCTTGGTTCTCATAAGCATTGGTCTAGCTATTAATTGGAGGCGTTTAATAAGTGATTCTGCTAGACCATTTTGTGTATGAACATGTCCTACAGGATGTTCAACTTTTATCCCAAGAGACATACAATAATCATTAAAAATTTGTAATGAAAATTCACCAGCATTATAAGACGAATTGTCTTAATTGGATGATATGGAAATTGTGCTCGTAATCGAATTATTTGAGCAAACAATCTTGCAAAAGCCAAATTACATGATGATAATAAGCATACATGTGACCATCTGGTGGAAGCATCTATTAAAACCATAAAGTATCTAAATGGTCCACATGGCGGATGAATAGGTCCACATATATTACCTTGAATTCGTTTTAAAAATACAGGTGATTCTATTTCAATTTTAGCTGGTGATTTCTTATAATTAATTCGCCTTGAGAATAAGCAGTGCAAAAAAATTCATTGCCTTGAAGAATCTTTTAGTTTTTCAATGGATGTCCATGTGAATTTTGAATAATTTTTCTCATCATTATTGAATCAGGATGACCTAATCGGTCATGCCATACAATAAAAATATTTGGATCTGTAAACTTCTGGTTTAATATAAACCATATGAAAGAGCATAAAATTTTTCTAATACACATTTTTTACCTGAAATAATGCTTGTAATATGGAGGTATTCTTGATTCTTCTCATTTACTGTCTCAATATTATATTTATTACTGCGAATATTTTTAAACTTAATAAATTTCTATAAGACTTTGAAGAAAATAATGCGTTATTTACAATAAGTTTTGTTCCTCTTGGTAATAATATATTGGCTCTTCCAGAGACTTCAATAATTTTTGTTTAACCAGATATTGTAGTAACAATTTCCTCACCTATTTTTAAAAATAAAAAATATTTGGCATTTTTCAGAATTGTATGAATGGTTGCACTATCTACAATATATATATATCTTCTTCATTTATCTTGGATTTAATCAAATGTAGAGAAGTATTCATTTGTTTCTTCATTAAAAACACAATATATTATTAGAAGTAGAAAAACGATTGCATATAATGAAAAAAGAAATAAAAACATTATATTAAAGTAAACAAATCTCATACAAAACACAATAAAATAAAATAAAATATGTATTTAAAAAAAATACATAAAAAAATGTCATAATATATTTAATCAATTCTCCTTTTCAACGGGTTCAAAAAAATCAGCCATATCCAAATGTGTTATATCAACAGGATCATCATCTTGAAAAACACAATTGCTCTTTATATTCTTTCCTTGATTCTCCAATGATGCTTGATAAATTTCAACAAGATGTTTGGACGTACGACAAGTACTTGACCAATGTCCACTCATATCACAACGATAACATTTACTTTCCATATTTTTTGAATAAGAATTATTTTGTCTACTTTTTTCCTTTGTCGTGTTTTGCTTCATCATTATCCCACTTCTGGTGGTAATATTTACTTTTAAAATAAGAATTATTGTTATAACTACCACCATAATAACTATTTTGACCACGACCATTATTACGACCATGCCCTCTGTGACCGTGACCATGACTACGACCACGCCCTTTGCCTTATATATGTTTATTATTATTATTATTATTATATGGCACAACATTCACTTCAAGGAATGGAGTAGAACCAATAGGGCATGCCTCATGATTTTTCATTAGCATGTCATTATTTTGCTCAGCCACAAGATGACATAAAATTAATTCATAATATTTTTTAAATCTTTTTTCTCGATATTGCTGCTGCAGGAGCACATTCAAAGCATGAAAAATAGAGAAAGTTCTCTCTAGCATATCATCATTATTAATTTTTTTCCCCATACAATTTTAATTGAGAACTAATTTGAAATATTGCAGAATTATATTCACTCACAGTTTTAAAATCTTGTAGTCGTAAATATGTCCAATCATATCGAGCTTTTGGAAGAATAACTGTTTTTTGGTGGTCATATCTTTCTTTCAAATTTTTCCAAAGATCAAGTGGATCTTTTACAGTAAGATATTCAATTTTTAACCCTTCATCAAGATGATGATGAAAGAAAATTATTACCTTTGTACGATTTTGCATTGAAGCATCATTATCTTCTTTGATTGTATCTCCAAAACCCATAGCATCTAAATAAATTTCTACATCTAATATCCATGATAGATAATTCTTTCTCGTAATGTTAAGAGCCACAAACTCAAGTTTTGTGAGATTTGACATGATAAAACTATCATATAAATAATAATTATGTTAGAGATGCAATACACAAATAAATAAAATATTAATA
>CANXYC010905933.1:0-28264 GCA_948193065.1 Aleurites moluccanus | reverse complement strand
TATATATAATATTATAAATTTATAATTATATAAATAAAATACATGTATAAATAATAATATATAGACCACATATTATAAATTTATAATTGTATAAATACAAAAATATGTATATATTATAAATTTATAATTGTATAAATACAAAAATATGTATATATTATAAATTTATAATTATATAAATATATATAAATTAGTTAATTAGTTCGGATATTAGGAGATTCAATTCAATTCAGGTATAATTTAGTTCGGTTAGATTCTCAATACGATTATCAAAACATCTTTTATACTATCCCATTATATTAATTCAATTTTCATTCAATTCAATTATTTTTTTGAATTTTAAAAATTTTCTTTTTTGATTAGAAAATTTGAGTTGATTTGAGATTCTCGAATCCCGTGCTCAGCCATAATCAGAACATCTATTAACTTTCTAATGTAGACTCCACTCTTTCTCAACATATGACCAATTGCATCAGTATAGAGTTTGGCCCCATAAATTTTAAAAATTGATATTTGAAAATTAAAAAAAAAAAAAATCTCACCCCTCAAATTTTACTATATTAAATTCTAAATTTCTTTTTAAATTATATTAGTCACGTAGTTATAAGTTCATCAAGTTAAAAAAAAAATATATTTTAAATTTAAGAGTGAATTACCATACAATTTCACTATTATAGCAGAATAATTAATCAATATCTGTATTTTTAAAAATTAATTTAATGATCTTTCTATTATATTACCATTCAATAAATTTATTCCTCTGTTAATTTTACTATTAAAATATAATGAAATATTACTACAAAAGACTCCCTAATTTCTTTTAAAACTTTCCATTTCAAGAGAAAGAAGAAAACTGATAAAAGGGTGAAGGAAATGCAGAAGCCCTCATGGATTGCTGAATGAGGTGAAGGAAATGCAGAAGCCCTCATGGATATCATAACAAGCATGGGATAGATTGTGTGGACATTGGGCTTCTCCCGAGTTGAAACGGTTATCAGAGCAGTGCAGCTAAAATGGAAAGATTGAGAAAGGTGGTCCAGGATCTGGTCCCTTTAGACATATTGGTGGTTCATTATCTCACCAGAAGCATGGCAGACACTTCATAATTTTTTTTTCCCTTAATTCCTATTATTTTTAGTGAAATTAAATGAAAATGTCAAATTTTTTTTTAGTGGGTTTAGAGATTATGATGCCCTCCTTTGTCTGTCAAGGTATTTACCCCCACACACTAAGAAGAACGACAAGTAGATATTTGTATTAAAGTTTATGGGACCATACACAAATGAATTTATAAATGGGTAAATGTTGAAACTTACTTGCATAAAATCAATTGACTAGTGTTAAATCCAATACCCACTCACTTATAAGTCTTTTATTTATTTTATCATTATTCGATTTGAGATACTTACTCAATTATAAGTTCTTTATTTATTTTATCATTATTCAATGTGAGATATTTTTTCCAACATACCCCTCATGAACTAACATCAACAAGGTCAGACTGACATTATCATCAGTCTAAGAACGGGGCTCAAACATGGATCCCAGGATCTAGTCCGTTTGGATATAAAGTTATGATACCATATTAAAGTCCATGAACCCGTACACAAGTGGACTTATAAGTGGCCAAGTATTGAAACCTACTTACACAAAACCAATTAACTTGTGCTAAGTTCAACGCCAACTCACTTATAAGTCCTTTATTTATTTTATCATTATTTTATGTGGGATACTTTTCCCAACAATTTATGGATACTGTAGCAAATTGAACCTCAGTTTATTATGAAATGTATATTAAAGCGTTTAATTTATAACGCAATTGCATTTTTATTACGTTAATTTAAATAATTGTAGGAGAATATCACTAACCTTCAACAATAGATATCCCAACCCTTTTTAGGATCTACCGAGCCTTGTCATGTGGATGAGACAAAGTTAAATCTACAGGTTGTTGGTGGGCAGATAAAAGGGATGGTATACGATACCAATTCTCAGGCTCTGATGTATTATAGACATCTCAGTATTACCTCTTCCTCTTCGCCACCGCCCTTTTTAACAGAGGAGATTTAATAAGAGATCGATAGGTGAGTATATGAGAGGTTGAAGTCGATGCAAGATTTCTTGCAATTGTTGGAGCTACATTTGCAGTTGGTAGCAAGCATCCATTGGATACAGACGCCTCCTCTTGATCCACAACAGTATGTTGTTCCAGCTCCTTAGTACAGAGCAACTTACATATCCTCCTCAACATCATAGTGATGGGGATAATGGTGGTGACAATGTTAAGACCGATGACGATTACCTATTGAATGAGGAGGGGAGGACACTATAGGATTAGATAGTTATTATTATTATTTTTTTTACTTATACATTTCTTGTGAATATAAATATAGGGTTAATTATTATGAGATCCCTATATTTTGACTGATTATACTAAAACGTTTTTATATTTTAGTTCTGTTACACTACGAGGTCATTCCGTTCATTTTTATCCTATTTTCTTTAGTCAAAACCTAAAAAATCAACTTTTTACTTAAATTATTTATTAAAATACCTAAAATACCTTTCTCTCTTCTTCTACCATACGTCATACAACTTCAACCTCTCTCTCTTTGCAAAATTTTAAGGAGCTCATAATCTTCAATACCCAATTGAAAAAATCAAGATCAATATCCTCTTGATAAAATAAAACCATTTCAAATTAAAGAAATAAAAAAATCAACAAACTGAAACCCTAGCCTCTGTAATCTCATTCTCAAACCTTACCCCCTGCAATGGTCTTCGATGGTCGCAGCTAATTTTACCTCATTCTTAAACCCTAGCCTCTGTAATCTCATCTCTGTGGAATATTTTGGTGATGTTCATACAACCTTGGGTGATCCAGTTAGTATTTAAGTCACAAGAAGATCGAACATCATAATTAAGGAAAAAAATCATCAACCAAACCCTGAAAATTACGCCAACACGACTCGATCGAGTAAAGTGGGTGCAAGAATTTATTACTTTGCTAGAGGTATTGTGATAGAACGAGTCGCAGGCCAAGTTTGGAAAACTGACATTCTTGGGAAGGAGGAGCTGTGACTGGTTTAGAGACAGTGATGAGCTTGCGGAGGACATCAAGGTTGAGTGGGCAACGAACGATATAGTTTTGGGTAAGACATGGGTTTAAGGAGAGAGAAATGTGAAGAAGAAGAAGAAGAAATGTCCCGTCAAACCCTCCAGATATTCTTCAGCTTTTTATTTTTCTTTTTTTGCATATTTTAACTCATTTTAACCCTATGATCAGATGGTTTAATTGATTTATATTGTACAATATTAAATTTGGTGGTGATGGTATAGTGTTATAATGGTGGTGAAGATGAAAATTTTGGTGTGATTGAAAGTGGTGGGGGCGGCATTTGAGTGAAAATTAGATTGAAAATAATGGGTATTTTATACTTTTTACATGATTTAACGGATTTTTTAACAGAATGACCTCAAATTTTAACGAAACCAAAAGGTAGGGATTTTTAGTATAATTTTGAAAATATAAGGATTTTTTAGTACAATCAGCCAAAATGTAAGGATCTCATAGTAATTAATCCTATAAATATATTATCTATTCTGTTATTGTTTATTACTATTTTCAATATATTAGTTTTGTAAATTAATTTGAATTTATTATTATATACGATTACAAATTTGTACCTAATATTTCTTTTATTTTCTACAAAAAATTTACTAAATTTATAAATATTTTTAAATTGAATTAAAAAATAAAATTTTTTTATGGATTATTGACGGAAATTAATAACATAATTAATATTCCATCGGTAATTGAAAAATAAAATATTACTGATCATTTACAGTCAAAAATATTTTAAAAAAATTAAAATATATTAAAATTATCCTTTAGTAAATGCTTGAAAAATAAAATACTATCAACCATTTATCAATGGATTCCCAACACAAATTTCACCTACAACAATTTCATTGGTGAGTTTTCCAACAATAAAAGAACCATTTGCTAACCGATATTTTATCGAAAATTTATAGGATTGAGAATTTCATTGATAAAATATTACCAATGAGATATAGACCAAGTAAAAAATTTCGATCCGCAAATCGTGGATAATTAATTATACTGATAAAGTATCCTTAATTTGTTATGAATATTGATAATATTAAATAAATAAATCAAGTTTTAACATCATCAACACACATATGGAACAACATTTGTATGTGAACTTATTGATGACAATACTAAGCAATGCAATAGACCTTTAATTCAAAGTCTCTTTTCTCATGAGGATGTGAATAGAATCCTCTCTATTTTATCGAGTTTTTGGCTGCCTAAGGATAAGTTTATTGGAAAAATTTAGAAATGTTTTTTATTTTTCTCATATTAGAAATGCATATTATGTAATTCAGAACAATGAACAGTCACAAATTGGGAATGTGGGATCCAACTCAGTTAATCTTACGAACATAAATTTGGAGGTATTATTCACCTATAATTGTTATCAAACCACAACCTAAAATTTGTTGAGTCTATTTTAGAAGCTTTATCCTGCAAATCACTATTCAGTCATAATGAACACGCTCAGGGTAAGAAACAAGGCATGGTTAATGGTCTCGTCTTCCAACATACACCTAGTATATATTTAAGTCTATGGACCCTAACATGAGTAGATTTATAATTGGAACCAATTTGCTTGTGCTAAGTTCAACACCCACTCACTTATAAGTCATTTATTTATTTTATCATTATTCGATGTTGATACTTTTTCCAATACATCCCCTCAAATGTAACTAGGCTTTGGCCCATGGCCTAACATCAATAAGTCGGTTGATACTTGCTCATAAATGGACAACCTGACATCTCTTTTTCAGCTTTAGTTCGGACTGACATTATCATTAGTCCAACAATGGGGACTCAAACATGGGTTCCAAAATTTAGCCCGTTTGGGTATGAAGCTCTGATACCATATTAAAGTCTATGGGCCATAACATAAGTGGACTTATAAATGGGTAAGTGTTGAAACCCACTTATACAAAACCAATTGGTTAGTGCTAAGTCTAACACCCATTCACATATAAGTCATTTATTTATTTTATCATTATTCAATGTGTGATACTTTTCCCAACGATATAAACAGTGGACCTTTCTACTCCTCTTCTTACTAAGTCATCACAAGTTAGCAGCAGATGCACAGGAAACAAAGGCAAAATTGTTGGACCCATGAAGTTATTTAAAAATTAAAAAATGAAATGTCAAAAATAATAAAAAATAATTTCAAATTTTTATCTTAATACAATTATATCCCAACTGTTTAAATATTAATGATTTTAGTCTTCATTTGTTTCGCTTGGAGGAAAATATTTTTTTCATTTTCTGATATTTTGAGCGTTTTGAAAAATTAGTCGACGAAAAAGATATCTTTCGAATTAATGGAAAATTTAGTTTTTGTTATGAAAATAAAGAAAATAAAAACAAGAACAAAAGAAAATAAAAACAATAACAAGAACAAGAATAAGAACAAGAATAAGAATGTAGAAGAGGGAGTATTCTATTGTCTTCTTGGTATGTATTACAAAGTAATATGAACTCCTATTTATAGAGTTCATCTTCATCATATATTACAATATATAAAAATCAACCATAAATTACAATATAAATGGTGCAATAAAATTAAACTTAATTACAAAAACTTATGAGTAGTGGGATGGATGAATAGACATCCACATTTATCTTATGAGTAGTGGGATAGATGAATGAACATCCACATTTATTTATATATTTATAACAGATTGAAGGATATTAAAAAGAACATGTAATTATACTTAGAGTTAACTGTGAAATCAACAATAGCATCAATGCATTCTATAACTTATCTCAATAAGCCAATATTCCTAAAATTAATGTTCAATTCACCACAACCTTGAATAAAACTCATCAATTTTCTTGGCTTCCTCCTACACAAGAATTCCCAAAATAATTATTAACTGTTATTCTATAGAACCCTAGCTCTAAGTCCTGATTTCTCTAATTTAACCATAGATTCCTAATTATTATATCTTGCTCGTAGTCACAATGAATCAATGTTTGATTCTAGGGTTTCCTACACTTAGGGTTTAAATCATACAATAACTTATCTCTTACATTAAATGCCATTAATACTTTCTATTTACTCATTTATTAATATTTACTCTTAATAAAATGAAACCAAAATTAAATTTAAAAATTAAAGACTTACCCAAAGATTTATTGATGTCTCAAGCATTAACTCTTCCAAGGAAGGAGAATTTCTTATTTGAATCTTAACCTATTTTTGAAATCTTGCAATTTAATTTGAAGAAAATGAAGAAAATAGGTTGGACTTAGAAGATCTTGAGAAACTGTGATGGTATTAGGTGTTTAGGAAAGGAAAAGAAATATCTGAAAAAAAAAATAGAAACAAAAGAAATAGGTGAAGTTATTATATAGCCCTATAAAGGATGATTTTAGAACAACATGGCAGTGTTGGTTGGTGGTGTCAATCAACACGGCCATGTCAATTAGCCGTGTTGGTTACTGAATAAAGTTGTAATTTTTTTTTTTTTGTAGAAATAGGCAACTTGGGTGTGTTATACGTGGGCATGGGCATGTTGCTTGTTCAAGAATCAATACTAGGAGTTTTCCTTTCCTTTCCTTTTCCAAACTAATGTCCAATGCTTAACATTCAAATCTTACCCAAGCATAATGATATAGCCGTGTTGGTTACTGGATGAAGTTGCAGTTTTTTGTAGAAATAGGCAACATGGGCGTGTTATATATGGGCATGTGAGTGTTGCTTGTTCAAGATTCAATATTAGGAGTTTTCCTTTCCTTTCCTTTCCTTTCCTTTTCCAAACTAATGTCCAATGCATAATAATATTCAATCCTTACCCAAGCATAATAATATTCAAACCTTAACCGAACATCAATCTATGGATTTTTAAGACTTTACAAAGCAAGCTATACAAAAGATAAAACAAACAAATACAATCTAAGCAAATATAATAATCTAGAATCCGTTAATAATATTATATAGTATGAAAAACAAAACCTTGTATATTACAAGAGGAAACCTTTCTTATGATGAAGGGTGTGAATCCCTTAGTGATGCATATGTATTCCTTCACTATCTCAATTTTCTAAATTATGCCTTAAAAGTAATGAGCATGAAATTCTAGCAACAATCATTACTTTCTTTACTGTTTCAATTTCTTAAATTATGAAATAATTGTAACGGGCTTGAATATCTAATAGTCCAAATTTCTTATACTTAAAAAAAAAAGTAATAAGCGTGAACTTTCATATAACAATCCATGAATCCATATTGAGCCCAAATGATAAATTTGTAAGTAACAGCGTGAATGTTTTGTAATGCCCGTTATCCCTCGCCAGCTATAAAAATGGTCCCTTTACATTATTATAGGACCAGTTATTATTTTTCATTTTTTTTCTTCATTTCTTAAGTTTTCCAATCTTACCAAAAATATACAATCACTTTACCCATTTTTCTTTCTATATAAGACAAAAGTTAGTGGAACACATGCAATTTCAACAATAAAGCTTAAATATAAGTGATTAAAAATATAGAGCTTAAATATAAGACACATATGCACCAAAAATAAAAAATTAACTATATTTTTATTTGGCAAAAAGAATTTCTAATCCTACTATTTTAATATATTTATGATTTTTAAATATAAATAATTTTATTAAAAAAATTTAAAATTTTAATTCAACATAATATTAAAATTATAAGAAATCTTGAATCCAACCCAAAAGTATAAGTTATTGGATAGTAAAATTCAAATAACATATTAAACCTTCATACAATTATATCAAATTGATCATTAGTTATATTTTTATGCGATATCTTTTAATTTTAATATTTATTTTTGCACGTATTAGACTTTTAACTAACAAGTGGCATAAATAAATTAGGGATCTGATAGATTCAGCCTATACATGATGAAATATAAAAAAGTATAAAAAATTAAGATACAGTGTTGGCTCTAATATAATGTGAAAATTCTCTAATCTAACCTAAAAATTTAAATTATTAGATAATAAGATCCATACACTATATTAAAACTTGATACTATATCAAATTAAATTTTAATACTATTAGATATATTTTGACACAAGATCTTTTAAATTCACATATTTAATTTAGAACAATTATTCAATTGATAAAAGGCTATTTCTAAAATATTTTTTCATTTAAATAAAAAATAAATATTTCAAATAATTTCTTATCTATTATAATGGGAATAATTATTAGTTTCATGCCAAATTAAAAGCAGTAAAAGAGTGCTCTCTAATATATATAATCTTTGATAAATTTATTTATAAATTGGAAACCAGTACAACCCCTTGTAAAGATGACTTACAAAATCAAATTTAACCAATTCTAACGTGTTAAGATTTATATATTTATAAATAAATTTAGTAATGGTTGATCCACCAGTATTAATAATTTGTGATTTAAAAAAAAAAAATCTATCATAAAGTGAAGACCAACAGTAAAAAAAAAAATCTATCATAAAGTGAAGACCAACAGTAAAAAAAAATCTATCATAAAGTGAAGACCAACAGTACTAGTGTCATGCGGTTACCTGTGAAAAGAAAGGAAAAGAATTGGAAAAGAGACGACAGAGGAATCAATAAATTAATCTTGCATTTTCAAGCAATAAATTGAATTAATGCACTATGGACTAGCTACAAAACCATCAATTAATGCATAATTATACAGATAAATAAGATTATGTTATAAAAATAGTTGAAATTGACAACACTATTGATATAATATACCATCAATTTGATGATATAAATCATTAATCACTCCACTTAACAACTAATTAATTTATCAATCAATTACATATTTATGTTTTTCACAATAATGATATTCTCTAACAAAATCAACTTTTCAAGGAAAATTAATAATTAAATGACTTATCATTATTCAAGTGAGCAAACAAAACAAAGTACTAAGTACCATACAATTAAATAAGTAGAAATATTATAAGCATAATTATGAGGTAAATTACTGAAAAAAAAAAATAGAAAACTTGTGTTTACATGGATTCCCATTAATTAACATCTTATACATATTGATTAGATACTTGCATTTCACTTCAAGTCATGAACCTTATACATCTGTGAAAAAAGAAAGAATTAGAAATCTTATCATCTAGCTTCACTTTGATAAATATGTAACTGAATTTAGACAAAAATTAATAGGAGATTTCATATTATATAAAAGTATATATGATCAGAAGCTGCCTTTAAACTATTGTATTTTAAGCTGAAATTTATTACCTAACTCTCTTCTTTCAATAAGCTTATTTTTTATAGACGAGAGTTGTGCAACAACATCATTAATACTTATACGATCTTGTGGTCTAGTTTCACTTTGACAAGTATGTAACTGAATTTAGAGAAAAATTAATAGGAGATTTCATATTATGTAAAATTATATATGATTAGAAGCTGCTTTTAAACTTTGTATCTTAAGTTGAAATTTATTACCTAACGCTCTTCTTTCAATAAGCTTATCTTTTATAGAAGAGAGTTGTACAGCAGCATCACTAATACTTATACCATCTTGTGGTGATTCAATAGAACAAGAAATGCCAATTTCAAATATTAAAACCAAGCAATCAATAAGTCTATTATTTGGTGTATTGTTTTGCGCTTGAAGAAGGTTGGAATCTGTAACTTGTTTCACTTGATTAGGTAAAACTCTCTTCACAAAGCTATGAAGGTTCAGACTTTATTTGAACATGTCATCGATGGGCCTCTTTCCTATGAACATCTCCAGCAAGAGTATGCCAAAACTAAATATGTCACTGAATGTTGATACTTTATTTCCGATACCATACTCTACAAAACAATATTATGATATAGTTAATTGAATTTTCATATAAATGATCAAATATAACTAGCTAGTTAGTTTATTAGAATGTAAATACTAGTTAGGGATCATAGATAGTATAATTACTTGGAGGACAGTAACCGATTGTTCTTCTCATTCCAATTGAACTGAATTAACTTGTGAAATTATCAGGCATCTCTTAAGAAAGGAATTTAACTAAACCAAAATCACTTACATGTGCAGTCATATTTTTATCAAGAAGGATGTTGCTTGGTTTTATATCACAAAGAATAACTGGCGTACCACAATGATGATGAAGATACTTTAATGCATAGGCAACATCAATGGAAATATTGAGTCTCTGGAGAAAACTTAAAGTCCTGGGTGCTTCATCTAATCCAAGAGTTGGATGTAACCAACCATCTAAACTCCCATTAGCCATGAAATCATAAACTAGAGCTTTGAAATCATTGTCATGATAATCAACTCCTGAATAAGCTGTGAGTACTTCAACAAGATTTGTATGTCTAATATTTTGCAAGGCCTCACATTTAGCTATAAAATTCTTTGAAGCTCCATGTCTTGTAAGGTTAAGAACCTTCACTGCAATTACAATTCCTTCTTGATCAAGAATCCCTTTATATACAGATCCAAAGCTACTTGTACCAGTGAAATTGTCTGGGGAGAATCCATTTGTTGCTTTAAGGAGACTTTGATATGACAGTTTTAAGAATGCATTCCCAATAGATGTTGATGTAGACTCTGCTTTTCTCTTTCTTGAATGGCAAAGAAATAAAGAAATAAGGATAAGTAAAACACCTATAATTATAGAAACAATAGAGATTATAATGGTTAATTTTACAGTCGATCCTCTATTGTTATTTGTTTGAAGCTTGCCCGGAGGTAACTTGAAATCCGGAATGCCATCACAAAGATTTTTATTTCCAGCTATAGATGTTGCAGTTGCATTCTTAAAAACTCCTTATATTGGTACAATGCCTTCAAAGTTGTTATAAGATAGATCTAACAGCTATAATGAATTAAAGCTTTTTAAGAACTCTGGAATCTTGCCAAACAACTTGTGAGAAAGATTCAATTGTTGGAGGGTGTCATAACCCAACTCCAGTGGTATGATGGTCCTAAGGCAATGGTAGGCGTAAAACTATCGTTTCCCCGTAGAACACCCATAAACTGGATCTCATTTACAATATATATCTATATCATACTTAGACATCATCAAACATAGCCCATCTATGAGTCATATAATTATCATTCATGTATTTCAATACATCTTCATATGATTTCTTCTTGTTCCTAACTGATCAAAATATACATCCCATATCAATAAGGAAAAAGGGACAATCTATAAATATGTCAACCTAGACATCAAAATAATATTATCCTCATCATCTAACTATGGAGCTCTAGAGCATACTCCTCATACATATATAATTATATTAATACAAAATTCATTCGAATAATTACATAGAGTCTTCTTGGAGAAAAGAATAAAAAAGCTTTATCTTCTGTATTAGCTCCCTTTCGAGCTACACTATCACCTGAAAGCTATAGAAGAGGAGTGAGCCTTCAACTCAATAAGATATAAACATGCAATGCACAGGTTAAACCAAAGAACTTAGGTATGGAAAAATCATAGGGTTATACTAGCAAAGAACATGAGTGCTCACAACTACATAACAGTATCAAACAAATAATAAGATATAACTATTATAATCATAATACATCAGTAGCCTTGCTATTTTACCATGTCACATATGTTTGGCCGAGTATATGCTTAGAGCTTATGGCCCCTTCTAGGTGGAACACTGATAAAAACTCTATCAGTAGGGTTTCCAAAGTGCACATTGGACCAATGAATTTACTCTCATTGTGAAGAGCGTTCTATACATATGCATATCATAAGGTCATATAACTTGGATTTCTCAAAGAATCATTTTGATCATAAGACCATCAACATATAAACATGAATTCATTCAAATTAGCAACTAGGTTTTATATGCACTTGGTCCAAGTAAGGATGACCAAGTCATTCACATCATTTAAGGTAATTTCATGGAACAAGTTATCAACAATTTTAGAACATCATGAAAATTCATTGAATAGGTTAACATTACAAAATTTCATAATATGGATATCGAAAACATATATATTGGGAAGAATTGAACAATCAATTCAAAGAACAACAAATATGTATAATGTTTATACTTACCTCAAAACAAATTATCCTTGTAAATCCCTCAATTTCTTGTGTATACTATAATCTTCTTTATTCCCTTTAGTTCCCCTCTCCTATATTAAATTCTCAAATAATCAAATTAGGGTTTTACCCAATAATGCTCATACATGATAAATTCTTATGATTCTAATAATCTGTTAGAATCCTAACATATTTTCGAACATCAATTTTATCACTTATTAGATAAATGTAGAAGATTGGGATGAATAGCTATTATTCATCCAAAACTCTATATCCATTATTCTTTCTTATAATCCATAATAAATGCCAATTGATACTCTTAAATATCTATACTTAACTCATATTCATCTATTCTAACAATGTATTAATTTATCTTAATTTTGTATTGAGTTTTGGAATAAATACCTTGGAATGGAGAATTCCAGAGAAGTTGAAATCTTGGTACTTCTTGGATGTTTGATTCTTATTTTTTGTGTCAATGGAGTTGAAGTAATAGTTAGAAGAGATAATTTAATGAGTTTTAAGGGTAGTTGAAGAATATTTATGAACTAGAGAGAGAAATGGACAAAACAAATGAAATTTGAAAAATAAAGAAATGGGGTCGGATATTTATAAACCTGTGTCTTCAAGCCCGTGAAGAGAGGTTTCATGGCCATGAAGGCCACTATTTACATTTGGTTTCGAAATATTTTCATGATTATGAAAAGATATTTCACGCCTGTGAAGGCAAATTTGAGGATCTGGCGAATTTACACAGAGAATTTTATCATAGTGGTGAATGATATCTCATGACCGTGAAAGATTATTCATGCCCGTAAAGACATACCTCACATCCGTGAAAGGCTTGTTGGTGATAATTTTTCATGCTTTTCTATTCCAACTTATCCAAACTCAACAAACTTATATTTAACCGTGTCTATTATCTCAAATCATATCATCTCTTGACATCTACCCATTCTAAGAATAATCTATGCACTACATAATAAATTCTAGCTTATCTATCATACACATATATTCATACATATGCTAATCTTCGTCAAACAAATCATGAGTGAACACATCTATTCTAAACATTCCAAGTACTTGGTGTTATATTCTCTCCACTTTAAGAAAATTCGTTCTTGAATTTTAAGACTTACCCTGCTCTTAAAATAGATGGGGGTACTTATCCTGCATGCTTTGCTTACTCTTCCAAGTGCACTCTTCCATTGCTTGATTTCTCCATAGGACCTTAACCATTGTTATATCTTTATTTCGTAGTCTCTTGATCATTCGGTCCATAATGGTGACTGGAATCTCCTTATACATAAAGTTTTGTTAAATGTCTATTGCCAGAACTTGTAGCATATGAGAAGAATCAGTGAAGTACTTCCGAAGTATCGATACGTAGAATACCAGATGCACACCATCTATATTAGGTAGTAAAGCTAGCCTATATGAGACCTCTCCAACCTTACTCAAAATCTCAAAGGGCCTGATAAATCGTGGATATAGCTTACCTTTCTTGCCAAATCGTAGAACTCCTTTCATATGTGAGATCTTTAAGAACACTAGATCTCCAACAGAAAAATGAAGATCTTTTCTCTTTGGGTCGGCATAACTCTTTTAGCGACTGAAAGCCGTTTTCAATCTTTCTTGAATGAGTGGTATCTTTTCAGACGTATATCTTATCAACTCAGGTCCTTCAATATGTTTCTCCCCAACCTCATCCCAACACAAGGGAGATCTACACTTTTTGCCTATAGAGCTTCATAAGGAGACATCTGGATCATTTAATAATAGCTATTATTGTAGGCAAACTCTATCAATATTAAGTGAGTATCCCAATTCCCTCCAAAATCTAGAATACACATCCTCAACATGTCTTCTGGAGTTTTGATGGTCCTCTCTGATTGTCCATCCGTTTGCAAATGAAATGCTATGCTGAAATTAAGTTATGTACCCAAGCACTCTTGCAACTTCTACTAAAATCTTGATGTAAACTAAGTACCTGTATCAGAGATGATCAAAACTAAAATTCCATGAGGCTTGACAATCTCATCAACATATATCAGTGCATACTGAGAAGCCGTATAATTCGTCTTGACTGGCAAGAAGTGAGTTGACTTGGTCAATCTTTCAATAATAACTCATATCGAATCATGATCTCTTGAAGTCCTTGACAATCCAACTACAAAGTCCACAGTCATTCTCTCCCATTTCCATCCTGGCAATGGCAACTGTTGAAGTAATCCTGAAGGTTTCTGATGCTCGAACTTAACATGCTGACAAGTCAAACATTTAGCCACAAACTTTGCAATATCCTTTTTCATTCCACTCCACCTATAGGAACTCTTGCTTTTGTGGTACATCTTCGTTGCACCAGGATGCACACTATAGTTGAAATGATGGGCTTCCTTGAGAATCACATCTCTTAATCCATCTACTGCTAGAACACATAATCTACTACCCAATCTTAATACACCATCAACTATAGTAAAGCCTGGAGCTCTCTCTTTGCCCACATTGTTCTTCAGCTTCACCAACTGAGGATCATTATCTTGTGCTTCTCTTATTTGATCAATAAGTATTGGCTTAACTTGGAAATGAGCCAAAAGCACACCCGTATTGGACAAATCAAATCTAATCCCCATATCATGCAAACTCTATACCTCTTTCACTAGTGTTCTCCGACTAACATGGATATGGGCTAAACTTCCCAAAGATTTTCTACTCAAAGCATATGCTACCACATTAGCTCTTCCTAGATGATACAAAATTTCATAATTGTAATCTTTTAGTAACTCAATCCATCTCTTATGCCTGAGATTGAGATCCTTCTGTTCAAAGAGATACTTTAAACTCTTATGATCTGTGAAGATCTCGCATTTCTCTCCATACAAGTAGTGTATCAATATCTTCAACACAAATACAATTGCAGCAATCTTAAGATAATACGTAGGATAATTCACCTCATGCTTCCTCAACTGTCTAGAAGCATATGCTATTACTCTATCATGTTGCATAAGCACACATCTAAGTCCCACTCTTGAAGCATCACTGTATACTGAATATCCTCCTTCTCCTGACGGTAGGGCTAGAATAGGTGTTATGGTAAGTCAAGTCTTCAACTTATGGAAACTCCCTTCACAAACATCCATCCATTGAAATTTCACTTGCTTATGAGTAAGCTTAGTCAAATGCGCTGCGATCTTGGAAAAGTCTTGCACAAACCTTCTATAATACCCTACCAAACCCAAGAAACTTCTAACTTTAAAAACAATTAAGGGTCTAGGCCAATTAAGGATCACATTCACTTTATTCGGATTAACCTTAAGTCCTTCCTTGCTCACCACATGCCTAAGGAAATAAACATTATCAAGCCAAAACTCGCACTTGAAGAACTTGGCAAACAACTGATTCTTTTTCAAAGTCTACAATACAATCTGAAGATGTTCTTCATGCTCTTCCTTGCTTTTAGAATATACAAGAATGTCATCAGGCTTTTGTGTCTATGGACATAGGCTCAATAGCCAAATCACATGAATCTGTCTTTTATCCTTTCTCTCATCTTATATCTCTATTTATCATCCAAAAATCTTGTTGAAACTACTGCCTTAGTAGCCTCTTAAAGAACCTATGATGTGCATGTATTCTGTGAAAGACAATCACACTATTTAAAATTATCGTAGACTAAAAATGAATTAAATTCACACCAAAAGCCCTATCTACCATACCATCCGAGATAATTTCACTGGTAGTCCTTGAAGTATTGACTAATGCATATTGTGATCCTTAATCTTTAAAATATTACACAAAAATTCTCAAACTTTCAACTTATTTTCACTGGCAGTCCTTAACTGCCCAAAATTATTGTTATTTCTATTTTAACCCCACAAAGTCCTTTCTTTAAAAAAAATCCAAAAACCCCCTTTTCTTTATAATTTGGCTCTAATACCATTCAAGGTGAGCCTGCTCTCTCTCTAATAAGTTTGTTAAGAGGCGAAATTACAGAGAGCTACTCTTAAAGAACTTCAAAGGGTTTTTCTTATTTCTAATTTCTTTTAGCTTCTTATACTCGTTGTGATAGCAAGAGATAACAATAAAACCCAAATGGCCTTTGTTCTTGAGGAAAAAATCCTCAAATTCACTTTGTCTAAGAGTCAACTCTTCTAAATTTTTAAACAGTTTTTCTATAGAATTATTTAGAGAGTCTAAACGATCTATAATAAAATTTAATAACCCTATTATCGGATCCTTGTCTACATCGTGATCTAGGTGTTGACAATCGGGATAAGAGCAACCCGAAAAATTACTGGTCATCCAATAACCGTGCAAAAGCACCAAGCCTTTCTAGATAATAAAAATTGTTAAATTCAAGTTCTTGGTCTAGAAAATTTTTAAGTTTAAGGTTTTCTCTATTAGGCCTCTCAAGTCTTTCAATCCTTCCTATCGCAACAGGTAATTCTCTTATTCTTTGTTCATATAATGCAAAGAAATGATCCTGTAGTCTAACACTGACACTCAACTCTTCCCTCCTAACTTGAGTTAGAGCTAGACTTCTAAGCTAATTTCTATTAGCAGATCGGTTGGAAGACATAAACGTTCAAGCATAAACTTAAAACATTTATAATATATTTACCTTTGTAGACTGGGTCCACTAAGCTTCCGCAACAGCTTCAGCCCTCCTTCCAAGCTCGTTACCAGCAATACCCTCAGAGAGGTATGGAGGATATGACTTACTGCCCTTCCTTGGTTAGGTCTTACTGCAACACTCCTAGATGTTAGACTATTTTAAAGGATGAAAAGTATATAGAAGCAAAATTATTATATAGATAAAGACTTGAAAAAGATTATTCTTAAAAAAACTCTGTATTTTATTTCACTTCCTTCTTCAATAAGCTGAAGAGGTATATATAGACTTTTTACAAATGAAGTTGGTGTCTGTATTACTGTTTGTCAGCTCAAAAGTAAAACAATTAACATAGTACAATAATTAAGATACGTAGCTGGAATAGTATGCCAACTTTACAAAACTACAAAAATAAATGGACAGCTGGTGCCTCTGGTACTGTTTTCCAGCTATATTCAATATAATAATTAAATAAAGATAAGGACTATTTTAATTTTATAGCTAAGGAGTCAGTCCTTATCTAGAGATAAGTTCTTTTCATCGGGGCCACAAATTTTAAAGCTATTTTGGCCGACAATGCTTTAATATTTGCAGCAATTTCTGAAAAGCAATTCCTCATTTATCATGCTGAGGCTGACGTCATGGATGATATTTTTGTCACTCCATCTGTTAGTTGATAACTGGGGTATCCATGCTTTCTCTTAATTCTGCATAATCCCTAGCCATCTCTTCTTCAACACATTGCTCTCTGAACTGAGCAATCTTCTTCCAAACTTTCATGGTTTCAGGTTGGAAATCCAAACTTAGATCTAAATCCACTAATCTCATAAACAATTTTTGTGCATCTTCTCATCCCTTAATCATGGACAATACTCTTGTAATGGGAGTATATTGGGACAAGATTGTGAAAAATACTTTACCATCTCCGAGAAGGACATAATTGCTTGTATAGATAGCCTTCTCTAGGTCTTGTTTTCTTTATACATGGTAAAATAAAAATTTAAGTTTTGATTATTAATCTTTTATGGGTCAACAAATTTTTTACCCATAACAGGACGAAGATCTCAAATTTGATAAGGATAATGAACAGTTCCATCCTTACCACAATCCATAATTGTGCTAATAATATAACTGGTAATTATTCTTGAGTCTGAACTTAAGAATTCTAAGGATTTCTGCACAATATTTGAAAGTGATTTACACAGATCATTATCATTTCTATTGATCTCGATAATTTCTATCAGTCCTGCATCTATGTAACGGAGACTATCTTTCACCATTTTTGAGGAAATTCTTAGATTTAGACCTCCATATCCTTGCCAATAGATATATGAATGTAACATAGAACATTCTTTGAGAGAATGATCTATCGAGTCCACCTTTTTAATCTTTCTAGTATAAGCCACTTCTGGCGGAATGTATGAACTCATTTCATCAAGAAGTCTATCCCTTTCCATTACTAACTGAAGGACATCTTCTTGATCCTTTTTGAGGATTTCAAGTTATTTTTTTAAATATGAAATATATGAAACTACTTCATCTATAAAGTGTTGTTGTTGCTGGAAGTTTCTTTTGGCTAATCCTCCATGCAATCCAAAACACAACATAGATCCGTCTTTTGAAAGACCATAGTCATACATTATGAAGTACTAGGCATTTTCATCTTTGCAGATGTTTGAAACCTCAGGGTTATCTACCCTCATGATCTTCATGAATTCTTCATGAATGTCATCGGATTCATTTTCAGATTCTTTCATTGTGACTTCCTTAGGAGATTGTTGGATTTCCTATTTTTTGAATTCAGTTGTTCCAAAAATAATATCCCAATTTAATTCATCACAATCAAGATTCTCATCCTTAAAGCTTTTATAACCTTTATCCTCTTCACAAGTTTGGTTTGGAATCTGTGAAGATTCACTGGCCTTTCCACTAACCTTATGTTTGTGATCTGACATATCGGCAGAGTTTTTACAACTCTCCTCCTGTAAAGGAGTTTGATTTGGAACTTTTAAATGTTCACTGGAACATTCACTAGCCTATTGATTTGGAATTGATAAAGATTCACTGGCACTTTCAGAAGTCACTTAGTTTAGAACTCTAGATTCCTCGGCACTTCCACTGGCCTTTTGGTTTGGAACCACTGAAGGTTCATCGACACTTCCACTAGCCTTCTTTGAGCCATCATGGCTACCCTCCTGTAAACTAGTTGGGCATTGCGGCCTTCCCATAGTGGCCATTTCACCTTCATCCTTTTGATGAAGTTATTCTCTAAATCTTTTTACCTGTTCAGGAGTAAGGCCAAGTTTTTTGGCTGTTTTTTCGTAAAAATCTTTAGGGACTCGCGCTTTTGGCGCCAGAGGATTTTTCTCTTTATTCTTTTGATTCAAGGATTTCTCCTTTGGCTTTTCATTAACCTTTTTTTGGACTAGCCAGTTCTTTCGAACTCGCTAGCTTCTTCTTAGGATACTCTATACAGATATGTCCTTGAGATTTACATATCCAGCATATAACATCTTTCAATACTGTAGCTTTTCTTTTCATTCTCGAAGAACTAGAGCCTTCGCTCTTGGAGTCTTTACTCCCTTTCTCGACTTTCTTGTGCACTGTTTTCAAGTGTGACCCTCTTTTTTACAGATCCAACATAGCTTATTTTTTACTGCAGGATCCATCTGTAAAATTAGACAATTCACGAGTAAGAGAATCAGCTATTACATTTTTATCAGAAGGAATATATTCAATATTAAACTGTAATAGCTAAACCATTCTTGCAATCTTAAAAGTCTAGTTTGTCTAGCCTCTTTAAGATTTAGATTCATAAATCCTTTTACATAAGTTGAATTTGTTCTAATTATGAACCTTTGAGGAGCCAGGAAGATGTAAAAGGCTTTTATTATACCATTTTTAACTACTAAGACTTTCTTTTTATGGATTGGATAATTAATTTCAGATCCTTTAAAGGTTCTAGACCAATACTTATAGATTTTTTCTGGTTTTCTACCTTTGATTTTTAATACTGCTTCCTAGGATTTTTCTGAAGCATCTGCCTCTAGGACTAACTCATCTGCATCTGATGGTAAATTAAGACAAGACAAATTTTTCATTTTATTTTTTACCTGGATGACAGCTTGAGTGTCCTCATCATCCCAAAACTAAGGAACTTGATCATATGTTTTCTTTGATATTTTTCCTAGGTCTTTGGAAAGATTTTTTACAAACTTTCTAGCATAGTTAGCAAGTCCGCAGAATCTTTGTACTTGCTTCCTATCTTCTAGTTCGTTAGGAAAGTTGATAAATTTTTCAGAAATGTGGCATTGTAGCCTAATTTTTCCTTTTTCAATTTCCATTCCTAAAAAAATTATATTTTCCTTAAACTATTTTATCTTTATTTCAGATAAAATCGTACCTTCATATTTGAAGATTTCAGTCACTTGTTCAAGGTGACTCATGTGTTCTTTTTCATTATTACTAAAAACTAACACATCATCTATATAGACCACACAAATTTTTTTCAATGCTTTAAAGACATTGTCCATTTTGCGTTGAAATACACCTGGAGCATTTTTCAAGCCGAATGACATTACCAACTATTCATATATCCCTTGAGGTGAATTGAAGGCTGTAAGGGCTACAAAGTCTTCTTCCATCTTTACCTACCAATAACCGCTTTTTAGATCAAATTTAGAAAAAGATAGAAAGTTGTTTAAGACTTACCCTATCTATGACATCTCCTGCTATAGAGATCTTATAACTATCATCATTTGTTGCTTTATTTACCTGACGATAGTCTATAACCATTCGTGCTTTTCCCCGCACTTGCTTTGCATAGTTTATTACCATAAAGGATGGACTAGAATGCGGGATATTACTATCCCTAATCAAATCTTTTTTTAGCAATTCAGGAATCTGTTTGTAAAATTCCTCTATCATCTCATTGATATATGTTATATTTCTAGTTATGATGAAAGTGTTGGAATCTTTCAGCTCTAATTTAGCAGTTATGCTATTTAACACCCATAACTTTAGCGGATTTTCACTAAAATTATCAGTTAATTTTATAAGAAACTTATCCCACTTAGTTCCTTTCAGCTGGGGTTGTATAATAAGTTTTTATATTACCCCTTGTGCTTTAAAACACAATTCTTCATACCAAGAGGTAGCCTTTGACTCTTGGTCAAATAAACAATCTAGCCAAATTTCACCATGTTGGGCCTGCACTCTGAATGCTTGATCACATGGCATAGATCCACACAACTCTAATATCTTAACTGGATAAAAACCAAATTTTAATTTATTTTTTGGATTTGTCAGAGATGTGATTTTTACACCTCCAATCGAGATGTAATCATTATCCTGTATAAAAGGTCTATTTTTTTCCCTTTTAGGAAATCATTTCCTAAAATGATATCTGCATCTAGATCAGGGAATGCCAGGACCTTATCAATAGTAAACTTTTGTCCACTTATGATAATAGAAACTTATTTTGCAAATTGTGTCACCAAGTTCACTTCTCCACCTGCCATACGTAGTATCATAGACTGGGTCAATGGTTTCCACCATTCATCAGGGAGTGCATTAGGTCTAGCACTAGTTATTGTTACATCTGTGTCAACTAAAGCATCCAAAGAGTAATCATAATAACTAGAAAATTTAAATGTTAAAGAGATGTATGTATTCAAACCTGATTCTTCTGTATTGAATATCTTTGAAGATGCCATGGTTTCTGGACATACCATTGTCCAAACTTCCCCGAAAGGAATTGACCGTTGCTGAGAAATTTTTTATATTTCTTTTACAACCTTAGGGACTAGTGTTAGATGCTTACCCATCCTTGCATTTTCCCTAATTTTTTCATCTTCATATACAGGTAAGCTTATAGACAAGTATCCTACAATGGTTCGGAAGATGATTGTGTATCTTCCTCCTGGACTGGTGTCTTAGGAACTTCTTCTCTAATTACTGATGAAGTAGAATTACTTCTAGGTAATCGAGGGACATGATATGATCTTCTAGGAGGATAAGAAATCCTAAGATTTATCATAGGTTCTTCTAGGTTTAAATGATATTTCTACCATTTTGTGTGATTTGAGAGGAACCTATTGACCGTGATATCTCTGCTAGTTCTTGGAGAACCCAACTCCTAGGCCAGGATAACTATATAGGATTAATTTATTTTCTATGGAACTGCCTATAGTTATCTGAACCTTCATCAAATAACTCTATGATTTTAGAGATATTCCTCACTCTAGGATTGGTTGTACTAATCAGTCTAAAAATTATTCTTGTATGATATGCTAAATATTTAGCCTGGAAATTCATTCTATTCATATTTATGGATTTAATCCTTAGTGATAAAGACTTACCCAAACACTTATCCTTTACTGACATCATATAGTTAGGATAAGTCTGGAACCAAACTGGACCATGTGCAAGGTTAGTCTGGACTCCTGATATTAGCTAGTCTTGGAACAAATTCCATCTTTTGCCTAATACAGCTGCTATCATAGGACTATCGAATGACAAATTGAACAGCTGTATTATTCCTATCTAGACAAGACCAATGTGAATATATTGATATGTTCCCTTTGATTTAGTTACCAATTCCCTTATTTTTAGTAAATTGATCAAAGGTACATCCAACGTTTCTAGTTCTATACTAGAAACCTGAGCTGTGGATTCCGACTGGGAGACATCTACTATAGACCTAAAACTGAATTTAGATTTATTGTAAATAGTATTGATGTCTACCTTTGAGAGTTTCCATTCTAGGCAACTTTTGGACGGATCATGGTACTAGAAAGCCTCTTCCAGCAACAGAGAAGTATCTAAAGGGATCATTTCTTCATCTATAGGCCCTTCTTCCATATTCATCATGAATAGTTAGGTTGTCCAAAAATTAGATTCATCTATATCAGTTTCATATTCAGAAACTACTTCATAAACATAATCTATTTTAGAATCTATGTCAGAATATTCATCTTCTTCTATTGGCTCATAGACAAGATTCTCATTTTCGAAGAAAATTCTTCTAAGATTTTCTTTTCGCTTGCTTTTTTGTGGACAAGCATTTGCTTTGTGATCTTTTGAATCACAAATCTAACTACAAGAACAACTACTAAGAGGTTTCCCTTGTGGGTACTTAGGGGCTCTACCATATTTTTTCTTAAAGGCTTCTATTCTATCTTTATCCCTAAGATTAGTTCTCCTTCTAATAAACCTAGAAGGTTTATTAAACCTTTTTTTGTCACTTCTATCATTTTTCGATATTCTTCTTTTTCTATATCCTTTAAACCTTTTCTTTTTGGTATCACAAGAAGAATATCTTGTTTCAGATCTTTTTCCTATTCCTTTGTCATTTGTTGTAGTACACCCGTATCTACTATGAACACATTCAATATGAGAACAACAACTCTTGTTCAAATAAGGAAGACGTTTTACATCTTGTTTTACTTGAAATTCAGTATATGCCTTTCTCAAGGCATACCTAACTGCCTGTATCTTACCTCCTAATCCATCAACCACTTTTTCTTCATTTAGGAGGAGTTGATAGACATTTTTTGCTACCTCTGGCCATGGTTCAGGGAGCTTAGCAAAAAACAATATTGACATGTAATTTTGTGCATTAAGATCAAGATTATAATAATACTTTTGGAATTCACATTCATCGTTATCAAAATAACACATGTCACATATCTGTAGTTTGATCAATGCCATTAAAGATTGTTCTCTTTCTAATGACTCGGTTGAAATTGAGAAACCATAAAATTCTCTTTTCAGGGCATCTACGATGATAGCTATAACCTCATCTATAAGAACTGTTTTTCAAATTTCATCTCTAATAGAGATTTGAACTACTAGCTGATCTAAAAAAATTTTTGTATTGCTAACCATGATGGCTTTGCAAAGCTCGTAGGTGGCCTTAGTTGAGTAGCTACCTGCTCTAGTTGTAAACCTGATCATGGTAATCCACTCATTTATTCTTTCAAACGCATGCTTTTCACAATCTAAATTTAGAAAAGTTGTCGGGGTAATAACTGGCCTTAATGGATTATCCTTAGATTGAAATTTTGGTTTTGTTCTATGGGGATAATTAGGCTTATATTCTGCCCTCTTTGTAGCAAAAAGCTCATTAAATGTTTTATCATCTAAATATAAAGGAGTTTATTCTACCGAACCTAGAGATTTTCTAAGGTCTTCAGTTGCTTTGCTACTATCTTGGTTAACAGCTCTTATGTCAGGATCAGTAATAAAAGGAACTATTTTGTCTTTCTTTAATTGTAAAATTTATTTTTCAAAAAGAGGCTTTGAGGATCCGATAGATTTTTTCAAACCCCTTTCTTGCTCAATTGCATTGAGTCTTTCATTCACTAATTTTCCTACTTCTTTTACAAAGGCATTTTTTTTTGTTATGGTGAATCGCCTACGTTTCCTTTTGTATACAACTGCTTAAAAAGAAGACTCACTTCATTATGAATATTTTGAAATGAAGTCAATCCTGAAGGATTCGAGCTAACACTTTCTTCTCTATCTTCCTTTCCCATATTTATCTGGAATTACTAGCACTAGGTGTATTTGTAACTCTCTCTTGCTTTTCTAAAAATGTTACCAATTGTGTAGACCTAGAGAATTTTCCCAAAGAGCAAGAAAAAAGTCAATCTTTATCAAGTGCAATCTTTTCCAAATTAAATAATCTTTTTTAAGATTATCACTCCAACTAGAAGTTCTAGAAGTCATTAAAGGAGTATATTGATCTATAATGGCTAATTGACCAAATAAAAGATATTGTCCTTCTAGAAATTTGATTATATCAAATACACCATAATATTCATGGGTAATACTATTTTCTAAGGGAGTATTTTTATAAATAGAATCAATTCTGATTAACTCGTCTCTATATTTAATTCTTCCACAAACCCAAAAATATTTTCACTGTATCAAGGGGTGTTCCCTTCTTTCTGTAATCGAAAACTTTTTTATTCCATTATACACTCTTCCATAGATTAATGAATTCCTTCTAAAAATTTCATCCATAAACTAAAAAATTAAAAAATTATGGGCCTAACTGAAAAAGATTTTTGAAAACTAGGGATCAAAATGTAATTAATTGTTGAGGAATTTTACTGTTACAAATTAAAGTTAAAGAACCATAAAGTGCATTAAGCTTAAGTTGAAGGACTATGAGTGAAACTAACCCCATACCGTCCTATAGCCAAACAAGAAATTTTTCATATGCTGCCAATGCATAAGTGGTTCAAATATTGGTTCCACCACAATTTCCCCATCATTCACTCTTGAAGAAAATACACAAATTATTGCCTTAATTTTTCAGGTACTTCTTTATCAGCTGCCAATGTTGCAGGTATATGCTTTGCACATTTCTCTTTGTTATCTCAAACTTGCAGATTATTGATAGTGGGGCAACTAATCATATAACCTCATATTCTTCCTTATTGGCCTCTTCTACTCCATTAACTTCACCAAATGAAGTTTCACTTCCAGCTTACATACAAATATTAAAACAAATAATGTCCTTTATATTTCATCTTTTCAACTCAAATCATTATCTGTTAGCAAGCTCACTAAATCTCTCAATTGTGCTATTATCTTCACTCCTGATAAATGTTGATGTACTCACTATTTTCATATGTAATTGTATGATTTTACCTTCAATTGAAATATGTTTATCTTCCTTCTCTAGTAAAATCCTCATAAATTCCATCAATTCACTTATTTTATGGTCATATTTGATTTATGTAGGAAAGGAAAGACTAATTCAAGAAAAAAAGCAAAAATAGCTAGATCTTATAAGCACAAGGTCATGCAGGAGAAAGCGCATAGACCAGTGCAAAAAGGTTCACATCTGGATGCTTGAAGGAAGGAGCATAAAGTAATGCATCAAAAGCGTACAAGCTATTGCAAAAGCACCCATCCTTGATTGTCAAACCAATTGAGCATAAGCCCGTGTAACCCAAAGTGCATGAGGTAGTGCATTTCATTTTGCCTCTGCCCAAAATTCTTCGAAAAGGAGAAAAAGCTCAAGTATTGGATTTCCATACGTACAAGGTCATGCAAACCAAGATGCACAAGCCCATGCTAGTCAAGATAGTTGTACTTTCACTTGAATCTTGTGTTTCTTTGGTCTTGTCGGATCTGCTTTTGACAACAATTTTGGTAATAGAATTGCAAAGGACGCCCTCGCTAAGATAGTGGTGTAAGGTGGGACAGCAAAAATGATGCATAAGAAAGGAAAATTCAGAAAAAAATAGAGAAACAGATCAAGCCGGAGAAAAAACAAATCAATTTTTGGAAAAGAGAGGGAAAGCATAAGCAGCGATAAGGAATCCAAATTTTAAATCCTGATTGAATTGAATTGACTTATATATTGAGAATTAAAATTGAAAAATTGATAAAATATTTGTGCCTTTTATTTTATTTTATTTTGTGTTGTTTTAAGCTTAATGCTATAGAATTTATGCATTTTATACTATGTCGTTTAGCCTTATGCAATAGCCTCATTTTCCTAGTTAGTGTTTGAAATCCTAGTCAACTTTTTTAAGCCTCTTCATGCGCTTTTAACGCGTGTGTATGTCACTGTCGTTAACCACTATGAAAGACCCAATGTGTAAAAAATTAAAAGTTAAAAGGTTCAATCAGAACATTTTAAACTTTAGGAACTCAATAATAAAAGGAGACAAAATTCAAAAAGTCTCAGAATGTGTTTTGCCTAACTTTTTATATATATGAATTTAACAAATTATCCATTTATTTGTAATAGACCAATAGTATATGAACTATGAATACTAAGTACTCTCAAGATTATAGCTTTGTGCTAGGTTGTCCCTCCATAATTGGGGAAAACCCATATTCACAATTTTTGGATTATAAATTTTGGGTCACTTGCATATGTGCTTGTTTAATTAGCCAACTTCTACATTGATATTGGAAGAAATCTAGAATTATCCCAAATTAATGTGGAAGATGGAAGATGGTAGGAATTAGGAGGTGGATAATAGGTGGTAGTTGGTAGTTGCATTTAATGAGAGAAGTGACTATAACTCTTCCTCGAGCCCTATAAATAGAGGAGCATGAGAAGGCTATGAGCATCCATAAAAACTAATAAGAGATCCCCTCCAAAAAAGTGAGAAGAAAGCCACCTTGAGTCAAGAAGGTTGAAGAATCCTCCATCTCAAACTTGTGTAAAGGGCAATTGATCCACCAAATTTAGTGAGACTGTTCCAATAAAAATAATGAGAGTAATCTTCTTGTCATTCATCCTATTTGATTGAGGTATTGAGAGTTAACCTCTAGTGTTGTACTAGTGAAGAAAAATATTCTTATAATCCTAGTATTATTATAGTGGAAGATTTTGACCTCCAGTCCTGGGTTTTTCCCTTTGATTTTGAGGGATTTTTCATGTAAAATTTGTGTATCCTCATTTTCTCTATTTTTATATTTTTTGTGCCTATCTTAATCACACAAAGAGGGAAAAAGGGTTGCTTCTACATTAACAACCCGTCCTTTCCTAATAGTGATATTAGAGCATGGTTTAAAGATCATCATCTTCTTGTGTGATTTAAGATGGATGACGTCATTACTTTTGATGGTAACATGTTCAAGCTCACAACAAACAATTATTCTGATTGGAAGCTGATGAAGGAGGACCATCTATATTACAAAGATTTGCATGAGCCTATCACTAACCAGAAGAAGCCGGAGGAGAAAATTGACACAAAATGGGTAGCTCTTGAACAGAAGACGATCGCCATGATTTGTAAGTACTTTGATCTAAGCTTGTTTAAGCATGTGTCAACTTGTACTAATGCCTAGGAGATATGGATGAAGCTCAAATCCATGATCTAAAAGAAGACACCTCAAAATAAAGCCTATCTAGTGAGACGATTGGTGAAATTGGAGTTTAAGGATGATAAAAGAATGATAGAGTACCTAAACAATATCAAGGGGATCGTGAATTAGTTGATGAAAGTTGAAATGAAGATCGATGATGATCTAAAAGCCTTAATGCTTCTGTGTTCACTACCCAAAAGTTAGGATACGCTGGTTATCACCCTTAGCAACTCGGCTCCAGAAGGAAAACTCACCATGGATACTGTCATTGATAGCTTATTGAACGAAGAAGCTAGGAGGAAGGAGCAAGAATATCTAATCCATCTGAGGTCAATATTATTGAGGATAGTGGGAGAAGTGAGATCCGTAGAAGAAGTAAAAGTTAAGGTTGTGATAAGTCAAGAGAGCATTCCAAATCATGCTCAAAAGTTGTTTGCTACTATTTTGGCAAACCATGTCACAAGAAAGCCGAATGTAGAAATCTTAAGAGAGATCAAAAGAATAGAACTATCAAGCCAGGTGTAACATCTTAGCCTAAACCCTTATAGGGACCTTTAGGAAAATTATTTTTTCCTTTCTTTATGATGTGTTAATGTGATATGTTATGCATGAAATTTATATTTATGCATGTTATATGACCTAATTTTAGGCATAGAATTGGTTTAAAGTCAGTTAGGACTTAATCGGGTAAGTTTGGAATTTTTGGTG